>CAIGRB010043983.1:5754-17958 GCA_903798255.1 Fraxinus quadrangulata
ATTTTGGCTACCAAATATTTTTCATTTAAATCTTACTAGAATATTATCATTATTAAATTTTACTAATTATTATGTTTGATAAAAAATTACTGACGTCTCACAATACCATTAATATTTTATACACTAACATTACCTTAAAAATAACACTACGGATGAGTGTTTTACTGTTCATTTGTGCACCATTCATTTCACACTTCGTTTTTGTGAGATGTGGTTCTTCTATAGTAATAGCCACAATTGTTGATCGGCTTTCTTCTCAATTTTAATTAAATCGACTCTCAATAATAACAATTTCACAAATATCTGGTTTCTCCTCCTTCACTTTCATTCATCAATTTCTTTTTTCTCCATTACAAACAAAAGTAATCGTCTGCCCAAGAATTCAAACAGAGTACATACCTTATTCTTCAACTTCTTTTAGACAGAGACAAAGAAATCCTTCAAAAGATTTGCCGAGAATAGTATTCCTATAAATTACAAATTAAGGCCTTTTGGCAAGTCTGTGTGCACGAAAACATTTTTTTTTATGCATGTAACATTTTAGGTATTCTCTATTTTCTATTAATTTTTTTCCTTCTAAAAAATAGAACATGAGCTGAATTCCATCAATATAAAACATAAATGTATGTTCTAATTAATTCTATTAATTCTATTTTCATTTTTGTTTCCGCTATAAATTTTATTTTGTCCAATACTAAAATTATTGAATTACACTGACAAAAAATATCTATGCGCGCACAGAGATGTCCGTGCGGGCACGAAGAAGTATTCGTGCGCGTACAAAAACACTTTTTTTATGTAAGATTTTAGGTATTTTCAGTTTTATATAATTTTTTTCCTTCTAAAAAATACAACATATGCTAAATTTCATCAATATAAGACATCAATTAAATGTATAATTTTATTAATTCTATTAATTCTATTTTCATTTTTATTTCCACTATAAAGTTTTGTTCTATCCAATACTAAAATTATGTAATTACACTAACAATAAATATCCGTACACGCACGGAGACATTTTTTTTATGTGTGTAAAATTTTAGATATTTTCTGTTTTATATAATTTTTTTTCCTTCTAAAAAATAGAACATAAGCTGAACACCATTAATATAAGACATCAATTAAAGGTATGTTTTCATTAACTCTATTTATTCTATTTTTATTTTTATTTCCACTATAAATTTTGTTCTGTCCAATACTAAAATTATTTAATTACATTGACAATAAATATCCGTGCGCGCACGGAGGCACAAAGATGTCTCTGTGCCGCACAGAGAACTTCTCCCTGCGCACATCTTTGTGGGCGCACGGGGACGTTATTTTTTTATGTATGTAAAATTTCAGGTATTTTATGTTTTATATAAATTTTTCTCCTTCTAAAAAATAAAACATAAGCTGAATTCAATCAATATAAGACATCAATTAAAGGTATATTTTCATAACTCTATTAATTCTATTTTCATTTTTATTTCCGCTATAAATTTCATTTTGTCTAATACAAAAATTATTTAATTACATTAACAATAAATATTCGTGAGTGCACAGAGATGTCCGTGTGGGCACGGAGAAGTCTCTATGATGTCTCCGTGCGCGCGTGAAAACACTTTTTCATTTATATATGTAAAATTTTAGGTATTTTCTGTTTTATATAAATTTTTTTCCTTCTAAAAAATAGAACACGAGCTAAATTCCATCAATATAAGAAATCAATTAAATACATGTTTTCATTAACTCTATTAACTCTATTTTCATTTTTATTTCCGCTATAAATTTTCTTATGTCCAATACAAAAATTATTGAATTACATCGACAATAAATATCCGTACGTGCTCCGTACAATACGGAGACACCGCACACATGGTGTCTCAATTGTGTGCAGACACCATGTGCGCGGTGTCTCCGCATTGTACAGAGACACATCCTTTGTGTGTCCGCACAATCCGTAGACACGGAGTCGTTTCTCCGACCCGCAACATTTTTTTTATTCCTTATTTTTTTGGCCTAATATTCTACTGATGGAGATACACATCGTGTCTCCGAATTGTGCGAAGACACTTAGGCATTAAACATAATTTACCATCTTCTATAGTTGACTTAAATTATTAATAGGTGAAATTATATTTATAGTTTTTGCAAAATGTAAATCAATAGAATTTTTTGCCAAAAAAATAAGTAATTAAAAAAAACATCACGGGTCAGATACATAACTCCTTATCTCCGGATTGTGCGGACACATTGCGGTGTCTCCGCATTGTGCCGAGGCACAGCCTCTGTGTCTTCTCACAATGCGGAGACACCATGTGTGCGGTGTCTCCGCACAATCCGGAGACACGGAGTAGTGTCTCTGACCCACGACCTTTTTTTTTTAATTTCTTATTTTTTTTGCCAAAAATTCCACTGATTTACATTTTACAAAAATTATAAATATAATTTTACCTATTAATAATTTAATTCAACTATAGAAGATGGTAAATTACGTTTAATGTCTCAGTGTCTCCGGTACAATCCGAAAACACGGTGTGTGTCTCCATCAGTAGAATTTTAGGCCAAAAAAATAAGAAATAAAAAGAAACGTCGTGGGTCGGAGACACGACTCCGTGTCTCCGGATTGTGCGGTGTCTCCGCATAGACACCGCGGTGTCTCCGCATTGTATGGAGATATAGAGGCTGTGTCTCGGTACAATGCGGAGACACCATGCACATGGTATTTACCACGCACATGGTGTCTCCGCAAACACCATGTGCGCGGTGTCTCCGCATTGTACGGAGACACACCCTCTGTGTTTCCGCACAATCCAGAGACACGGAGTCGTGTCTCCAACCCGTGACCTTGCTTTTAAATTCTTATTTTTTTGGCAAAAAATTCTATTGATTTACATTTTACAAAAAATATAAATATAATTTCACCTATTAATAATTTAATTCAACTATAAAATATGGCAATTATGTTTAATGCCTTGGTGTGCAGACACCACGCTTCGCACTATGCACAGAGAATTTTTTTTTTTCTCTTATACAGCTCCGTGCGCACACGGAGACATCCATAAAAAAAATCTTCTTCATATTTCTGGCCATTTTTGTTTTTGTGACTACAAGCTTGAGATTTCTTGTTTTCCATTTGATCCAAGCACTCTTGGTTGCAATTCTACATCATAGTTGTAACTTTTTTTAGCTTTGAATCAACTACATACAAAAAAATTCTTCACTTGCATCATCAGATTTTTTGAAACTGGCCATTTGCACCCTTTTGATTTCTTATTGATTTTTATTTTTTGTTTGAAGTGAAGAAGCTACTGTTGAAGCTTGAAATTACCGGATTTGTAAAGAAGTTACAGGATTTTACTCAGCATACCGGATTTGCATATACTTACCGGATTTGAAGTTACCGGATTTGTAAGGACTTACCAATTTTCACACAAGTTACCGTATTTGCAGGTTACTTACAGGATTTGCTTCTTACCGGATTTGCAAGTTCCTTACCGTATTTGCTCCTTTCTTACCGGTTTTGCTTCTTGCTTACCGGATTCTACAGAGAAAATTATGTTTTTCTTCTCTTTTGAGATTCTTTTTCAGCTCCTTCATCAGCTGTTTTCTTCCATTTTTTTGTTGCTAAGGATCAATTTTTTAGCTCTGATCTTCAAAGCTCAATTTTTCAGATATAAATCCTTGCAATCATATCGGATTTTAACCTATTATCAGCATCATTTTTGCATCAGATTTCCTCTATTTTTCTTCAGCCCTAGGCAGCTTCTTCTTCTTCCTTTTTGCAGCTCTTGGTCCCTTTTCAAAGATCAATTATGCTCTGATACCTTGTTGGAATATTAACGATCTAAAGCTCTTCCAAGAGAGTTCGTTTTTGTATGGAGGACTGGAGTACTGGTTATGAAGTAACCGGATTTACAAAACATAAAAAACATATAAAACCTACACTAATTCACTCTATTCTAGGCAGGGGGGAGGAATGAACACTCTTGAAGACTACAGTTTTGCAGCCATTTGATTTTCGTTTATGTATGGAACGAAGTTTTTTTAAGTGGGGATGGACCAATTATTTAATGGTTTTTTTTACATAAAAATTGTAAAGATTAATATCTAATGTGATTTGTAATATTTTCCGTACTGTATAAAAATTTAAAAAAATAAAAAAATTCACCGTTCGGAGCAAGACTCCGAACAATGCGGAGTAATAACTTCGCTCCGCACCGCCACTGTCACAGCACCTTCTCTCAACAAGAAGAAGGAAGATCCTCAAGTGCTCATCGGCATGTCCGAGCAAGACCTTCAACAACTCGCCCTCGACTTTGGTTAGGTTCGTTTAATTCCGCTAACAATATATCTAAAGGCACGAAATGAATTACTATTGTTTTCTTTTTTGAAAATTTGACTTGTTTATTACAGCAAAGTTATAGGGGGAAGCAATTGCATCATCTGCTGTACAAGAGTAAGGTGAAAGAAATTCAGGATTTTAGTCATTGTGAGTACTCTCTCTCTCTCTCTCTCTCCCCCTCCTTTTTTAATTGTTTTAGGAGGGGGAAGGGTAATGGATAATTTTGAGTACTGTGAATTCATTATTGTAATTACTTCTGTGGGCGAGAAGTGCCAATGGCATTTCAGAATGAACTGCAAGATGGATGGTTTGGAGGTCACCCATTCATAAGGTAGTCACTGTAGCTGTGGTACAGTTAAGGTGAACACGCAGCTATTGTTCTTAAACTTATTTTTGTTTAAAGGTGATTGCTTCTTAAAAAATCTCTATAGCTGTTTTTTATTAATTTCATCTGAAAAATTGAATGCAAAATCGATATATGTAAAGTTGGACATATGTTACATTTTTTTCAATACGTGCCCAAGAGTTTGACTATAGTAATTGCTTATGTTCTGAGAAATTATTTTCTACTTTTGTGAATTATTTTGTAGGAAAATGTTGAAGTGATTAAGAGTTTTCCTATTGATTGAGAAGATTCTAAAACCACATTTTAATTATTTTAGACCTTGTTAGAGTATAGTAGTTAATTGGAAGTCATAAGTTGAATATTCTTTTCACTTTTTCTTATTTGGGTTATCAAGGAGGAAGACAGAGAAGACTGTTTAAAGAATTCACTGAAAGAAACAACTAAAAATGCTTGCTTTCTTTTATTTCAAGATTTGGACAAATCTGAAATTTTTACCCTCACAAAATTATGTATGCATTATTGTAGTCTATGCGAGTATACACTCTCTGTGAGTTCCTGAATTTTAAAATTATTTGGCAGAATACATGTTGCTTTCTGATGTACATTCACATCAATTTTCGTCAAACGATCTCTCATTCCTATGTATTCCCTTTTCCTGCTTCATTCCAATATTGTGCTCTTATCATTACTCTTTCTCTTTCAGTTACTTGTAAAGCTTGAGGACAACAGGTTGGTCAAACTGTCGGCATACCCGTTAAAGATGATAAAGGTTCTATTCGTCTAACTGCTTGTGTCTCATCACATGTAACTTTCATAGCTTATAATTTTTTTCTAGGCTAGGTTACTTCCTTTTAGGAAATTTTATTTATATCACTTATAAGCAGTAAGAACTTATAAGCAATTTAAGTTGTTCATTTTAGTAGTTATAAGAACTTAAAAAGTTTTTCTTTGCTATGAGCAAGAAGCAAACAGTTTTTAATTGCTTGGACGCACCTTAAAAATAAGATAGGATACTCCTTATGTGAATTGTCAGCAAAAGCCATATAAGATTTTTAGGAAAGACAGAGCTAATGAAGGGGTTCTCTTAAAAAATTGGAATGCACTAAAACAATCCAAAATCATTTATAAATGCAAGCAGTCAACTCAACCTGACCATGTTTAACACTGATCTTCATACACCGCAGCAGCAAGGTAAAGCAAAATACTACTTGTAAACCAATATTCTAGCAAATGTACATTTTTTTGTGGTGGTGAATAAATGATAAAAAAGCTAGAAACTCGCAGACCTAAAAGATATGCAAGAGATTGAGGGAGAAAGAAACTGACTATTTAAATTAGTATATGACAAATGAATGATGTAAATCTATTTCCATAGTTCAATACAAAATATTTCAAGTTGCATCTGGGCTCAATGATAGAAGTATTAGACAACATTTTTAAAACTTACATGTTAATGAGGACAATGTCCGCAACTGCGAGAGCAAATAATGCACATTGTTTCTCAAATGTTGCATCATCCTGAAATCAAATTTTCAAACAAAAAGACAAGATAAATTGCAATTATCTAGCACTTAAACTTAATTTACGCCAAAAAATTTAATTAACAGCATGATTAATTAATTAAACAAGGAACCAAATACAATAATTTAGAGATAATCAAGCTGGCCTGCGTGTCTCCGGATTTACAATACTTTTGAATACACATGATTTCTGGGCATCCCATAAATAGCTAAAATAGTTCTTTAGTTTTGGGAATTCCATGTTCTGATTTTTAAAGTAACTGTTCTACCTTTGTTTAGATGTTTTTTCTTTCTTTTTTGTGTTTCTTGAACTAATTCTTTCTGAATTTAGTTAGTGGTGTAATTGAACTTGACAATCAAAATCTTTGGAGTATTAATTTTAATTAGGTTTTATGTTATTTGGTCTGATACCAAGGCTTCTTTAATTCTTAGTTTGACATATGTATAAATTCAAATATTCTATCGACTCTTGTTGGTATTTCTTCTTTTATATGTGGTAAGTTTTTGCTGTAGTTTCTGGGTTTTTCTAATCTATGGTTACATATGTTTATGGAAGTCCGAAACTTGAAATTGATTACTTTCGTTTATTTTTTCCAAAATTACTGGTGAAAATTTCTGCGATTTTTTGTAATATATGAAGGATTGCTATAAGCTATCGCCATTTTTTTATTTTCAGTTTTCTATCACTTGCTTGTTTGATATATGTGATAGTAAAGTTGTGAAATTTATTTCTTACATTAGAATCTGAGTGGTATATAACTCTAGGTAAAAGATAGGTATTCTGCTTCTTGACTTTAATCTATTTCCAGCGAAGCAGACTTCAGTCTATTTCCAGCAAGAAAGTACTGTGGTCCAGGATCCAAACATAGAATTATAGTATGTTTTGTCTATCAATGTGTGAAATTTGTTGACTGCAGGGTAACACGTGATCAAGCCATGGCCATTTCTTAGTTACGGAGTGTGTCGTGTCTCTGCTCGTGTCTCCGCATTGTGCGGAGACACGGCACAGAGTGTTACTCGACATAGTGCGAAGTCTTCAATATTTTTTTTACAGTCAGTTTTTTTTTCGTACTAACAATATGCTGAAATATGCTCCACATCTTACTTACGGAGTGTGCCGTGTCTCTGCGCGTGTCTCTGCATTGTGCAGAGACATGGCGCGAAGTCTTACTCGACATAGTGTAAAGTCTTCAATTTTTTTTTTTTTACAGTCAGTTTTTTTTTCTTTTTTTTTCGTACTAACAATACGCGGAAATATGCTCCGCAAGCACATAAATTTGAGCTTTATTCCATTTTACTGTAAGTAGTTATGTAAAAGTTAATATTGCTTTTACTACTTTTGCATGTTTAGTACTCAAATACAATTGTGTTGCCCCATGTTTAAGACTAAACGAAAAAAAAAAACAGTGAACATTGCGGAGTTCATGGATATACACACCGTGTCTCCGGAATGCGCGGAGACATGGTGTGCCCGTGTCTCCACACAGGCGGTGTCTCCGAATTTTTCAGAGACAAGGCACTCCCCGTGTCTCCGTACAATCCGGAGACACGAAGTGTGCCGTGTCTCCAAAAAATTCGGAGACACCGCCCGTGTGTCCGAATTTTCTCCATTTCTTTATGCATCTTCCATGCCTCTTTACTTCTTCTCACACGCCTCTCTCCCTTATCACTTCCAAACAAATTACATCAGCCAGAATTCATTTTCTTCTGCTATTTTTTGTAGCAAGGAATGTTGTTAAGGAAAATTTAAGCGAAAGTACCAGGAAGCGACAAAATGAGGGATATTTACGTCTGAAGCAAATCCACAATGAAACATGGATATTTTTAAATACCAATTAGTCAACAATTGTAGGAATTTTATTTTCTTTCACACTGAGATATTTATGGATGAATAGTGCACAACCCAGTTAATGAATAGTGAGAAACCAGTTTAGTTGTGAAATGGAAGGTGCAAAAATGAACAGTATTTTGCCATTCTCTCTTTTAATATAGTAGTGATATACTAGTCATTGACACATGCGTTACACGAATTTTGTATTTGTTGTGTTTTTATTACTGTAGAAATTGTAGATATTAAAAAAAAATATTATAAGATTGAAGTCTTGGGCATATTATTGCTTCTCTGGTGTTCCATCTAACAAGGTGATTATTTCAAAAGTTGAAAAATACTAAACAACATTAAAATAAAAGAGAAACATCGATTTCAATAAAATCCAATTCCCCAAGAATGTGAAAAAAGAAATAAAAAAGTACTAAAGATGAAAAATTATACAGTTAAATATTAGAAAATTAAGTAAAAGAACAAACAATATAAAATGAGCGAAAACAATTTATGAGAAATAAGTTTGAGTGCATTAGAAAAAATAATTAACACACCTGTTAGCATTCTCCATCACATTTTGTGCCTCAATCAGTTTAGTTTTTGCCATGATAGCCAACTCTGTATGCATTTTATCAAATGAATTTTCAACCCATATAAGTTGACCAGATTAGAAATTATACACATCATCAAAATAAAAAGGAAAATCTTAGAAGAAAATACATTTTTAGCAAATTCATCGAATATTTCAGACTATGTTGTACGTTTTTGGTATCTACAAAATCAGCCTTCTTGTGCTTAAATAATATTAATTCAGCAGATTAAGCAACAATTTTAGCATGTAACTGAAAACTATTCATTTTCTAGAATGAGAAAGCCATGTGATTGATGGTTATATGGCTACAAGTAAGAATATCAACTTATAACTAAATTAGAATTTTAACAACAAAAATGTAAAACATAAAAAAATGAACAGTTTTGGAAGCTATCGTTAGTAAAANATCAACTTTCTTGCGCTTAGTTAATATTAATTGAGCAGATTAAGCAACAGTTTTAGCAGGCAACCTCATGTGATTGATGGTCATATGATTACAAAGTATGAATATCAACTTATAACTAAATTAGAATTTTAACAACAAAAATGTAAAACATAAAAAAATGAACAGTTTTGGAAGCTATCGTTAGTAAAAAGTTGTTAAAAACTTCTTTTGATCAGCTTAAAAAGTTTAGTTATAAGTAAATTATTAACTTTTTGAACGATAGGCTAGAAAAAATAGCATATCTAAGCTTATTTAGCACAATTTTTTTTAAACTTTAGCTAAACATGCTTTTAATAAAGCGATTAAGTCATTAGATACTCATCATAGTTATCATGTGAATAAATCATTTGAGACTTTAAGCGAGATATTAAAGCTTCCACCCATAACACAGAGGGAATCAAACACAAAAAATATAAGCATGAATTACACTGTCGCAAGAAATAGGAAAAGTTTTACAAACTCTAATAGTCTTAATTATATATATTCTCATAAGACTATTCCAAAGGGAGACATTTGACATGTGAGCACGAAGGATAACTGATGTCATATGTTACCTTTCTATTTGTAATTGTACTGTGAGAGTCTCTTTAGATGTGTGTTTTAGTACGAATCAAATGAGCATAACAGATATTTCTAGCATTTTTTGTGCAAATATGGTTATCCATTAATAGCAGGATCAAAGATGATATAGAAAATATTCATTATAGCAAATGTCTACTGTAATGTTTCATTTGTATATAGCCATCATGTTTGGTGAACTTGGTTCTATTGGATATCCATAAATGAAGCATACTATATATTTGAGCAAAAAAATTGCACACTTTGACTTGAAGAAAAAGTTTTAGGTTTGATTAAATTAGTATCATCTATATAAAATAAAAGTAAACAGAAAATAAAATATTATAGTAAACAGTAAATAGTTTAAATACTCACACATTATTTACATAAGCGAATGTGTACTTGTACTTCCTTCTTTCATACTTCTTTGCAATATCATCTAGCGAGTACACTCATTTTCAAAGCCGAAATCTAGAATTGCATATTTCTTTGAAACAATGGTGCAGACGTCATTGATAAGTCGTCTCAACGGTTTTAACTCCACGTCAAGATTCTAATAGAATAAATATATGTGAATTAAATATATGAAGTATGTACGATGAATAAACTTTACTAACTGCATTATTCATATCTTGATGGGATTTTGTATTACAAAATGTTAATGACTTAGTGTCAGGAAGATCATTTACGAAGTGTAACATTAAGGAATATAATAGTAAGTTATCTTTGAGTTTTTCAAAACAATGATAATATAAATAACATTTTTTTCATTATTAAATATACATGTCTAAAAATGAATCCATAGAATACAAATCTTAGAATCAGACTTCAGTATTCCAATGTCATACACAGGTCTTTCCATATGTTGACACAATCTTAAAGCTAAAAAATGGAGGAAAAAATAATTCAAGTGCTTGCATAACCACTAACTCTGGAATAAAACTTTATCAAGTTTTATTGCCAAAGTTTTACTGGGTATCGGAATAGCACATTGTTAAGCAAACTTCAAATTTATTAGAAAACTATTAGTTTGGAGATAATATATTTTTTCATAATTTATTTAGTTGTTTATTGTTGTTATGCAAATGATTTGTCGCTTTCAAATGGGATCGTCAAGTCGCGGGGGCAATGCCCAATGGAGGATCGACCTACTCGGTCAGGTCGCGGGGTCGAGGGACAGGGCCCTCGTGGGGACTTGGGACAACGCCAAAATGAAATGTTATCTCCTAAGATTAATAACAAGAAAAAGAATAGTCAATTTGGAAAAAAAAGGAAGAGTTGTATCCAAAACCATCGAGAACTAAAAAAAAATCCTCCGTAGTGCGCGAAGACACCACGGAGACACGATGCCTCTGCACGGAGACATGATGTCTTCGTGGAACGCGGAGAGTGAAGGACTTTTTTTTTTTAATTACAAGGGTGTCTTCGTACGGAGGCACGATGTCACTCTCCGTGCACCACGGAGAATTTTTTTTTTCATTAAATTACAAGAGTACTAACAATTAAATTAACATCTTTCAATTCATCATGTTAGTTTTTGCCTATTCATAAATTTAATAATAGTTGGAAATATTGTCATCTTCGATCAAATGTGAAGTTCTTTTCTTTTGGCTATATTGTAGTGATTCTAAATACATGAGTGAAAATAAAAAATAATGCAGGAATAAATATCTAACTATTCAAAGTCCGACATAATTTTTATAGTAGACTGGGAAAAAATGATGTGGTATAAAATTGAAGGAGTGGAAGTGTGAAAACTAGGAAAAATGAACAGCAAAATCTCACTGGTTACTGTTGTATCTACAATAACCCCAAAATGCCAAAAATTGGATGACTGGAGGTGTGAAGATTTGGGAAATCAACAGTAACTTCTTATCGATTTACTGTTGCATCTATAGTGCCCCCAAAACTGTCTTTACTTATGATACACTTGAATTTACTTGGTATGTTTTTAATTTCGAACACAAAATTTATTTTAAGGAGTAGAAATATGTAACGTTGAGTGCTTGGTTTTCGTAAATATCATGTCTATATAAATTATATATTAATATTAAATTTACTGTTTAATTAATATAACTTTATCATCGTTGTAACTAACTATGTTTATCACAGTAGAATATGCCTTGGACACTCTAGGTGATCGACGAGCCTATTAATTTAAGTTTAATATATTTTTATAGTTTTAGCAACCTTAGATTTATTATACAACATATTTATTTTATCATGTGCTTTTAACTTGTCTTTCTTTTGGATTGAATCTAGACATCATGTTAGAATATTTTCTATTATTAATAAGTGCATTTGGTGTAATCTAATACAAAAATAATATTTGAACAGCATAATTGGATTTTGGTTGGTTAAACTAATTAAAGGATTCCAATAAGTTAAAAATATAAATAATGAGTCTTAAAATTATGGAAAAAATTCATTTCTCAAATTTTTATTATATACTATGCCTCCGTTTGGTCTACATTAATATTTTCATTTTCATTCTTCTACTTATTTTCAACCACACATTTTTCAATAAAATAATATTCTCTATCACATCAATAACGTTTCCTTCTTTCTTAACCACATATTCACCATCAAACACA
>CAIGRB010043983.1:22970-40012 GCA_903798255.1 Fraxinus quadrangulata
GCGACTGCTTTGATTCCGACAACTATTCCGATGACTGCTCCGCGTGACTGCTCTGGTGACCGTTCCGCCGCCGATTTATTCCGGCGAATGCTCAGATGTCGTTATTTGTTCCAACTCCGACGAATATTTCGACGACAACTCCGTCATATTTTTTTTGTACAATTGACACGAATTTTGACCTCTTGATTGTTGCTTGTGACTAGTAATATAAAATGTGACATGTAAATTTGAACAGTGTCTCTACAAACACATGTGACCTGTTAATATTGATTTGTGACCCATTTATATTGATTTGTGACCTATAAAAAATGATTGTGGCTTGTGAACTCAAACCTGTGACAATGATCTGTGACCTTAATGACGAATTAATTAACCACAATTAACTATCAAATTAATTGATCATATTGATCTGTCACAATTTAATGAGTCACATATTATTTTTTGATTACAAATCATAAATTTTATACGTCACAATTATTTTACGGTTACAGTTCTAAAATTTTATATATCACAATTTGTTTATCGGTCACATATCAAAATTTTGTAGATCACGAATTATTTCGAGGTCACAGATCAAAAAAATACATGTCACAATTTGTTTATTAGTCACAGATCAAAATTTTATAGATCACGAATTATTTCAAGGTCACAAATTAATAATTTTATAGGTCACAGATTATTTTATTGTTCACGGATCAAAAAATTACAGCACACGGACCGCCACCATAGATCCACCACTACTGCCCAAAACATACCACCGCAGATCCACCACTTCCAAAACCACACATCACTGATCTAAACCACAACCCAAGACCGTACAACAACCACCATGAAACACCTGTAACACCACCGTACTGCACCGAAAATGCAAGATTCACTACCGCCAGACACCACAAACGCGCCAAATCACCACCACCATAAACAAACGCTGACCACCACACCATAGCCACCGCCACCGCTACCTAGATCTACCGATCGGCCAAATCGCTCACAGCAATTGTCAAACCACCACCATTCAACCGCACCTCCACCTCTACAACAGTCGTTCAAATCGCGACCACCACACAGAAATAATCGTCGTTGCCGCATGCACGCACGAACACACACACACCCATCACACCGCAACCTCACTCCACACCTCCACCACCACCGCACCACTCAAACAAAAAAAATACAGATATGTACCTCCACCACTGCAGCACCAACAACACACAACCGTAAGATCGCCGCCGCACGCATGCACACCCACAGCACCGCACTCGCTGCAACACAACCATCGCACAACCTCCACCGCACCGAAGACCACCACACCACTCAAAAAAATGACGGAGACGATTGGATCTGCGTTGCAGCATCACAGAAGAGAGAAGATATCGCCGCCGGCAGATATGGGAGGCGTTATGAGTGTCGTCTTCACCGGTGAGGGAGATGAGAGAAGACAAACGGAAATGTGAGAGAGAAAGAGAGAGCGAGAGAGAGAGATTATTGATATAATGTGTGGGTGAAATGAAGAATGAGAAAAAAAATGGGTTTCAAACAGGGGCATAATGTATCTAATTAATAAAATCTGATTTTTGAAAATTAAAACTTCAAATCTGATTTTAGAATATGGATCTTCGGAATGATATAATTTCCACATTAATTAATGGCTCATTAATAAGTAACTTAATTAATTAATTGTACAACACTTGCAAATTAATTAATTAGTATATTCCACAATTACAACTCTTTGTAATTAACAAATTATTAAGACTTGAATTTTTGGATTCTACTAATTTAATATATTAGAAAATAAATTCAATGAAATAATAAATCTTGCCAAAATATAAAATGCATTAATCATATATTAAAAGAATTTAAGTTCAAAATCGATTGAACGTATTACATTTCTAACAATATTAATCTGCTGCGTGAAAATGAAAAGCAACTATAAAATATTTATAGCTTCTACAAATTTAAGTAGGGCTTTACATTTCTCCAAAAAATAAAAAATTCCGATTGCAAATATAATCTAAATCATATAAGGAACATGTTGTACAAATTTCGTGAATATATGTTGTATATTTCATAACATACCATTAATGATGTGTAGTTTTATTGCAAAAGACATACAAGCTTTTCATCACTTCAATCCATTTACAGTAGTATAATATGCTAGGAATTAACCTAGGAAGGCTCTAATATTAATATAATTCCATACCTAGCATGCTTCTACTTGTATAGATTGTAGAAACTTACTTGACGTTGATGAATTCTCGAGACTAAATTATTTGAAACACTTGCCTTGATTTTTTCTTGTACTCTTCGGTTCAAAACTCTTATCAAATGGAAGGAGTTTCTTGGCCACAATCCAAATGCCCTTTTCAAGATGTTTGAATGCCCCAAAATTTTGATTTAATGTCTTTTCAAATTATCACTACTTCGCATGCGAATTTTTCATGTATTTACTCATGAGAAAGGTCATAATTAACCTCCTCCTATCCTTTATAGAAATTATACTTGGTTTTGGTTATGGGTGGTGAGATGTTATTATACAATTCAAACAATAATCAATCTCATCGAACCATATTACATTATCAGAGTCACATAAGCCTTGATAACAACTGGCCCCTGTACTTGTACAGGGCCTAGTGGTGGCCTTGTACAAGTCTTTTTATCCAACCTCACCAACTATTTCATTAATCCACGTAAGCGACCCACCCATTTCGAACAGAACTCTCGATCACAATGAAACTTCTATTAAACATAAAATGATAAAAAGACTAATTAATTAAGAGCAACAAAAATTAAAGCATCACGTTTGGACATTTTACATTAGCGTGAGTACAATGTACTGTGTAGTTTTGTATTTATAATTAGTCATTTGCTTAAATGTTAATTTTCTTTAATCAACGGTAAATCATAAAATTAAGTAGGCACAAATGTTAATTTTTTTTGTACCCTCAAACCCTCAGTAAATTCGATTTCTAAAAGTTTTTCAATGACTGAAATCTAATCCAAACCCTTTTAAAACGTTTGATTTAGTTTAAATTGAGCTACCTATTTCATATAGACGATTTCGAGCAGATTGACACGTTTTGCTTACACTGCTATAAACATGTATAAACAATAATCTACACAATTTCTTTATACTCGATTGATATCAAACCAACCACCGTCCACCGTTCGGTCAAATTACGTTGACCACGAGGTGTAAGATATTGAGCAAATGCATGCTCAGTGTCAACAATGGAACAAACAATTTATTCTCTATTTCAGTAACACCAAGTCAACAGCAGTTGCAACCTCCCAGTTACATACGCACTAATAGTAAATATGCTTAACGGAAATGAGAAGAAAAAACAAACATCATCTGAAACGAGTATCAGAGTTTTTATACAACAAAATAAATACACTTTTTATCTTTCATCCAACCAATAGCTTGTTTTCGTCCATGAAAGTATACGTAGGTACTTCCAGATTGTACGGAGCAGGCCCCTTCCGAATTCTGCCAGAGATATCGTAATGTGAGCCATGGCAGGGACAAAACCACCCTCCAAAGTCACCAGCATTTGGTAAAGGGATGCAACCGAGGTGAGTGCAGACCCCAACGACTATAAGCCATTCAGGATTCTTGACCCTCTCAGAGTCTTCCTGTGGGTCACGGAGAGACCCCAAATCAATACTGTTAGCCAACTTAATGTCTTCCTCAGTTCGACGCCTGATGAACACTGGTTTTCCACGCCACTTGACAGTCACAGTGCTACCAGGTTCAATGCTGGATAGATCAACCTCAATGGAAGCCAGAGCGAGAACATCCTTGCTAGCTGACATGCTGAGAATGAACTTCAGAACGAGAAGGCGGAGCAGGGAAGCATATACAAATCTGCCACCAGTCAAGACAAAATAGGCAAAAGCCCGCTTACTGGGGTCACCAGGAGGGTAGCGCTCATGGTTGTACTCATCATAAACTATCTTTGAAGTTGGATTTTTTATAGCAGTCTCAGTTGCCGGAATCTCTGTAATGCCATTGCTTTCATTCTGTGGGGCAACTGAGTTAGAAGCAAAACCTGCAACACAGATATTCATGGATAAAGATCACTCCGCAACATATCGAAACTTATCGACCACAAACCAGGAAGAAGCAGTTAAGGAACATAAATCAATGCAAATGCATTTATCAATCAGTAAGTTAGGAGTTGGTTGTTATCAATCGTGCATCAAGGATTGTAACCCATTACCAATTTGATTAACAAATCAAGCACGTGTCTTGCAATAGATTGCTTTTAACCCAACAGGCAAATTCTTGAAACTACAGATATACATTTGATACAGATGTCTGGAAGCTTTCAAGAAAACCTGATTTTTCAAGTCTTAATGTTCGAACTATTTGCAAGTCTGCCATCAATTATGAATGTCTCCTGAAATAGATCTAGAGTTGAACACATTGGATAACGATTAATAAATCACCATAACATTGAAAGATCCACCAATTCAGTAAAAAATTGATCAAAACTAGAGAACCACTAAAACTTGGACCATAGTCAACAGTAATGTGATGGAAGCTAATCCCTGTGTCTCACATCACCCACTAAGCAAGCTTAGAAACTCTTTTCCTTTGCAGAGACAGCTGTTGATACCTTATTTCTCATGTCCAGCTCGTATTCACAAAATTATACTTAAAACTCAGAATGGTGTGAATTCATGTTCAACAGTAATTCACAAATTTAAAACTAATATTCTTGGTAATTATTTTTCAAAAATTTAATTTTGTAGCAAATAGGTCCTTTTGACGAAACGTTCACTAAAAATGCTAAATCATCAAGTGTGCAAGTGATCATAGATATTAAATGACATTTAAACAATAAATAAAAAAATATAAAGGAAAAAGAAAACTGCGAAAGAGATAGGACCACCCCTCCACAAATTGTCTCCAGTCCTAACCTCCTGCGGTCAACATATTACACATTAATGGATCTAAACAGAACTATTGAACACCTGAAAAAGCCAGTGCTCAGTTTTGGTGCTTTGAGCATAGGGAAAAGGCTCTGGCTTGCATCATAAACACAAAAAACTCTGTGCCAAAAAAGCTAAAATGAAGACCACAGTGGCAATTGACCTCAAGCATTGAGATTGTAGCTGCATTTACCCAAGCAACAAAACGTATCTGGCTTTTTACAAATTTTGAATTATAACATACTCTTTCTTGTAAATGCATTAACTAAAATTCCTTTCAGAGCATCCTAACGTTAGCATAATAATTTCATGAACAGCACGTCCAAACTCCAAGCTAAAGACGCCCAATAACGGACCCTAAGGGCTAAGCATTTTTTTCATTACAAGCCCTAAAACAAAACCTGTACCTGAGTTCGAAAAACAGAGGTCCTAGGGATTACAAGTAAGTGTGTGCCATGTAAGTAGCACCTGCTGATGTACTGAGCGAATTAAATATTATATAGACAAAAATATTATAATATTCAAGAATTAACAAAAAAAAAAAAAAAAACTAATAAAGCTTCAAAATTCAAGAAGCTACACTTGAAGCATCCAATAGCAACATGGAAAATGATGAAGTATGAGAAATTCATTGCAAAACCCTAAATAACAAACAGTAATGGAATCGGGTCCAAGTACAGACCTCTGGCAGGGAATTGAAATTGGGGATGAGTGGTAGAGGAAAAACGATAGAAGAAGAAGGTGGATCTAGAATCCTCCTGGTGGTCGGTGGCTCCGCCGACTGGGTATTTAGAGGCGGCGGCGGAGGTCGGTGTCCAGGTGGACCTCCAGGTAAAAACCGAAAGCCTCCGGCTTGCTACTCTCAACATCCTCAATTCTTTCGCGGGGCACTTGCAGAAAAATTGGAACCTTTCTTCCAAGCACTACGAGTCTACATGTGCTATAAATAAAATAAGGGAAAATTGTAGCAGAGGTTCCTAGTCTTTCACTTTTTTACAAATTTTATCCTAACTTTCACTTTGTATCAACTACAATTTCAAATCTTTCAAAAATATGCAATTGAGGTTCAAATGAATGGAATTTGACTGTTAGTTAACTACAAAAGTAAAAATTTAATCAATTTTAACCAAATTTAAAAGGATGAAATGATAATTTTCCAATTATCACAATAAATAAATAAATCAATCAATCAAAAAATAAAAATAAAAAACGACAGCACCCCCCACTCCTCACCTTTTTCTCACCGCGACCTAAAAATAAACGATTGGTAGTGCCACCCAACGTTGGCACCACCTTCGGTGCCTTATCTCACTTTCACCCATCAACCCTCAAAACCCTAGCTAAGTAATAATAAGTAGATTCAGTATCAATTGAACAATTAATAAGCAACAATGACGAAGCACTTGGCCTCCATATTTGGAACAGAAAAGGACCTGGTTAATTGCCCATTTTATTTATAAGATCTTTGAGTGTCACCACGACGATCGCTGCTCCCGCCTCAACAACCACCCTACAATCTCATTGAAGCTCGTCCTCGCCAATATGTACCACCATGCAAACATGATAACACCCTAGTATCGATCCTCGGAGTTAGCCCATCGAACCCAAGAAGATCATTCCAATTTTCCCACCTCATATCTCAATTTCTTTGCTTTTTCATTTGATTATTCTATCTAGGTTTTGGATTTTATAATAAGTTAAAATCTGTGAAAAAGTGAAAGGGTAAGTTCCCAAACATTTGAATCTCCACCAAATAAAAATAATAAGTTAAATGCAAATTCGGTCCCTAAAGTTACATCAAAATTTCAAGTTGATCTTATTTTGTTTTAAATCAATCCTAACGGTTCCAATCTGTTTAGTAACACCATTGCTTACTGACCAAATAATTAATTCCAATGCCATGTAAAAAGATCAACGAATGGTTGAACTCATTTTACTTTTAATTAATTGTTAATTTTGATCTCAAATTTTTTAAGAACTTTTTAAGCTATTCGAAATGGTTATTAGCACAAAATGTCCATGCGTATGGAGTTTATTGTGCAATACGTCCCAACGTTACATTTTTTCGCATTTTTACCCATATCTCAACTTTTCATTGTGAAAATCATCTTCTTCATCTATTTTAATCTAATTTCTCAATGAAAAATGTGAAACAACTAATATACATTTTTATTTAAATAAAATTAAAAAGAAAAAAATAATTTATTACAATCATAGTTCTAATTTTTTTTAAAATACAAACGAGTTCCAAATAAATTATTAAAAATCTCTCGACCGCTAGTTTCCATTTACAATTTCTGTTATGTGAAGAAATCACAGGTACAATTTTCGCGCTGTCAACAGAAAATTATGACTCAAAAATGGATTAATTGATGCATGTTTTGGATCAATTGAATCCATCCCCAAAGTGGTGCGTACCTGGATTAAATTGCCCAGGTTCGATTTGTGGAATGGAGCAGGTTAGGGCCATCAGTTGAAGGAGGCAGATTTTCCTCTATATGCGTACGGTTTGGGACAAAATTGGAGCAATTGCATTAACACCCAATGTCGTATGTTGCTGTGGAGGCTTAGGTTGTGTCCAATTTTGTGAATCAACACCCATGAATTAAAGTCGTCGTATTCCCGTCATTATGCTTACGCGACAGGCACGAGTCCTAAGTAGGGCTGGGCCCATAAACCGCAAACCGTGAACCGGATCGGGTCGGGTTGGGTCTGTTTTCACTTTAAAACGAATTGGGTCGGGTCGATTTTATTTTAAAATTATGATACTCGGACCGGGTTACATTAGAAACCGACCCAACCCGATATGAAAAGTTGAAACCGTATTCCCTTTCCAAAAATCAATCCGCATATATATATATATTCTAACTATGCAAATAATTTGCAAAAAAATCTCACTGATAGTGTGAGAAAATACAATAAACCATGGACTTGTTGCCCATAGAATCACCGCATATCTTGAGTTAGAAGAAACACGGGTTCTGTTCATTGAAATTGGTAACCTAGATGACATGTTGCCGGAGCCGCCGTACGGCGTCGACTACGGTCGGCTTGATAATGGGCTGACTTATTATGTGCGCTGTAATTCCAAGCCCAAAATGCGAGCCGCTCTTGCCCTCGCTGTTAAGGTTGGGTACGTATGTGCATTTTATTGTTTGCGGTTTTATAATGGTTTTGTTACAATGGGGTTTAGATAATTGAATGTTGATTTAGATTATATGGGAATTTTGGGTTTGGGCGATGGTGTAATCGTTGCGGGTGTTAATTTTAGTATGACGTGATTGAGCATGAACATTTGCTGTGGCGTTTCTGGGAATTGTTGTTGAGAGAATTCATATTTCTGCTAAATATTGACTGGAAGTCATGAACTCTGGTGCACTCCGGTGCTACGATTTAGTTGGGTTTCAAGGAAGGGGAATTTTAATTCAAGAAAGGAAAATAGGCCTGAATCAGCCCGGACCGACCCGATTCGGGTTGGATCGGTTCTGGCCTCGGCCCGGTTTGGGGTTGGTTTCAAAAATTATGTTATAACGGACATTTCGGGTCTGGTTGGGTTTTGTCCAAAACCAGCCCGGCCCGGCCTGTTGCCCAATCCATAAAAAATTTTGATTTGTAATAAAAAAATAAATTGTAACTAATTAATTCGCTAATTTGTGATCAAATTGTATAGAAGTGTGACGTTAATAAATGTAATTAGTAAAGTATAATTTTAATTAATTATTTCATAAATAAAATTTAATAATATCTGATTTAAACCTTGTTTCTAAATTTTTAAATGAATCATAATTAAACTCTTATATATGAAATTTTCCATAAAATATATTATACTTGAATCCATAACTGTCTATACCTCCATTTTTTCAAGCTTATGTACAACATTGTACATATTTGAAGACAAGCAAGAAGGAATATATCTCTATTAATTTTGGCGTATCATACGTGTAGTAATTTTTCATGATTGGTGAAATAATTTCTGTTTGCAGATTCAAAACAAATGGGTATTCGATTATGAAACCCTTATCGAGATTTAATTGCCATGGCATGCCCTCCCAAATTTTTGAACCTTTGGTCAGTCTGTCGCTGTTAAGAAATCATCTTCGACGTTCAAGCTTCTGTTCTGCAGCAGCAATGGAATGGAGGATTGGACTAAATATACCATCAGCTAATCAGTTAATCAATGAGTTCTCTTCATACTGCTATCAAAGGGATCTTGACAAATCCATGAAAGCTTTAGACTTTATGCAAAAACATCGTTTATGGGCTGATTCAGTTACTTATGCAGAGCTAATTAAGTGCTGCATAGCTCGTGGTGCCATCAAACAAGGCAAACAAGTCCACCGGCACGTTTTTTCCAATGGTTATGAGCCCAAGACTTTCCTAATTAATACACTTGTAAATATGTATGTTAAGTTTAATATGTTGGATGAAGCACAAGCCTTGTTCGATCAAATGCCTGAAAGAAATGTTATCTCGTGGACAACAATGATTGCTGCTTATTCTAACTCAGAGTTTAGTCGAAAGACATTAGAGATGTTGATTCAAATGCGCAGAAATGGAGTTAGGCCCAACATGTACACTTATTCATCTGTTTTGAGAGCTTGTAAAGGGTTGTCCAACCTTGCACAGCTTCACTGTAGCATAATTAAAGTTGGTTTTGAGTCTGATGTTTTTGTTAGAAGTGCTTTAATTGATATCTATTCCAAATGGGGTGAATTGCAAGCTGCGCTATGCGTCTTCAATGAAATGGTGACAGGAGATCTGGTTGTTTGGAACTCCATCATTGGTGGGTTTGCCCAGAATAGTAATGGCGATGAAGCTTTAAACCTCTTTAAAAGAATGAAAAGTGTTGGTTTCTGGGCTGATCAATCGACTTTAACTAGTGTATTGAGAGCTTGCACTAGTTTAGCTCTGTTGGAATTGGGTCGACAAGTCCATGTTCATGTTATTAAGTTTGATCAAGACTCGGTCCTTAACAATGCACTTTTAGACATGTATTGTAAGTGTGGTAGTTTGCATGATGCTAACTGTACCTTTAATCGGATGGTTGAAAAAGATGTGATCTCCTGGAGCACCATGATAATAGGCTTTGCTCAAAATGGTTACAGTCGCAAAGCGCTGGAGTTGTTTGAGGCAATGAGAGTTTCAGGGACCAAACCAAATTACATCACTATTTTGGGAGTCATGTTTGCTTGCAGTCATGCTGGGCTGGTAGAAGATGGGCAATATTACTTCAAATCGATGAAGAAGCTTTTTGGCATTGATCCGGGAAGGGAGCATTATGGTTGCATGGTTGACCTTCTAGGGAGAGCTGGGAAGCTTGAAGAAGCAAGGAAACTAATTCACGAGATGGATTGTGAACCAGATGCTGTGATATGGAGAACGTTGCTTGGAGCTTGTGGAGTTCACAGAAACATGGACCTAGCAGAGTGTGCTGCCAAACAAATATTAAAGCTGGATCCTGATGATGCAGGAACCTACATATTGTTGTCCAATATCTATGCAAACTCTCAGAGATGGGAAGATGTTGCACACGTAAGGGGGTCCATGAGGGATGGAGGAATCAAGAAGGAACCAGGTTGTAGTTGGATTGAGATAAATAAGCAAATTCAAGCTTTCATATTGGGTGATAAATCCCATCCACAAATAGATGAGATTTCTGGTAACTTGAATCGAATTATTTGGAGATTAAAGGAAGTGGGCTATGTGCCAGACACAAATTTTGTCTTGCAAGATCTAGAAGGGGAGCAGAGTGAAAGTTCGCTTTTATACCATAGTGAGAAACTAGCGATTATGTTTGGTATGATGAGCTTACCAAAAAAGAAGACAATAAGGATTAGAAAAAATCTCAGGATATGTGGGGACTGTCATGTATTCGCTAAACTATTGGCCAAAATGGAAAATAGATGCATCGTCATCAGGGATCCAATCCGCTACCATCATTTTCACAATGGAGCTTGCTCTTGTGGAGATTACTGGTAGTTGGGCAAGCACTTATGAACCTTTGTTGTCAGAAGCTGTTGTATGCTTGAATGGTAAAAGATGATCTCATATGTGACAAAGTTCTTAAATTTAGTTAATCGATGAATCTAGTAAATGAAGTGATTTTCATTTAATCAGTTTATATTTATACCAATATTAGATTATGATTTCGCCTTATGTTGAAGTAACTCACTAGATTCGACTCAGTCTGCTTTGATCCCAGGAGCAGTAGGATATATTAAAGTAAAAGCTTGTTGGCAGATATTTTGTACTCCCCGTTTTGCTTTGCATGGTCCCAAGCTTTCTAGTGGATGACTTTATCGGTGAGAATATGTTAAATGGACAATAATGAACTGTGTTATCCATTTTAATGAATAATCTTTTATTCATAACTGGGATTCAATTATATACTGTAAAAATTCACTGGACGTTGATTATGATATTAGAATTGGCTTCAACTGTAAAATTATTGAGATTATGAGAGAAGAAGTTCATTCCATGTAATTTTGCTTCAGCTCGTTTATTCATTGAAGTTTTTACAGTGATAAGAAAAAAAAATATGACTTGCATGATCTAGTGAATGTAAATCTGAACTTTGTATTTTGTAATGTAGGAATATAACTAATGACGAACATAAGAAAGAGGAGAAGATTTAGAAGAGAGAATTTAGAGAGAAATATAATCATGTTCAATAATCAAGTTGTTTGTAAATCAAAACCTAAGCCCCTTTTATTCAGAAAAAAATGTCTTTAAATATAAGAAAACTTGTAAAAGATAACATTAAAATAATAACTCCTAATTGATAAACGAAACTCCTAACAAATAAAACTACTAAAATCTAGATTAACTTAAACTCTATCTTCTAGTATTTCGCCTCGAGAAACTTGTGGTTGTTTCTCTATTACGTCATTCCTCCCCAGCTAAAAGAACACGACTCCGACGTGGTATAATGCAAAAAGACATCCAAAAGCTTTGCATCTAAGTGTCATACCTCATCTTCAGTAATCCAAGTAGAATTACTAGACGGACGACCCTTTCACCTATTAGAAACCTACAAAAACCTGGTGAAGCAAAAATCTGATCGTCGAGCACCCTATCAACGATATCCCGAAGTGAAAATGTGGTGACAAATGCTTGAGGGGGCAGATGAGAAGCTTGTCCTATAGACATGTTGGAGAATAGAATCGGAGGCTCGAACGTACCTCCATATAGATATAAATTTGTTATATTAAAAGCATGACTAATATTTAAATTCGTTGACAAATTAAGTAGGTAAGTGTTAGCTCGAAGTGTTTTTAATAATAGGGGGAAACCACTATTCTTTTAGGAATCAGGCTTGCCAATAGAAAGCCCTACTCGTAGAGGCCTTAAGCGAGCAGTTAGTAAAAGTCAGTATTATCCTTGCCCTTGTTTACTTTTTTTGGGGCTAGCTAACCATAGAGAGGAGAGCCCGTTAAGGAATGGGCATCTGAACCGGGCCAAGCTCTTAGAATGAATGAGTACTTCGGGACTCTATGACTAACAATCTGAACTGGACTGGTAGTATCCGAATGCACTCAAATTTCTTTTGAATCGATTGATGCACTTTTCCTTTCCCGGGAAACTAACAAGCCGAACTTGTTAGAAGGCTGTTAAAAAGAGTTATAACCTACTTAATTAAATAGAAAGAGAATGTGGTGGTACCGCCAAAATATGGTCAAAGAATCATTCGTAGGTCTCGGAGTCTCGGTTTTATAGAATCGGAGCAGGCACCAACAAAGAATAGGTTGAATGAACCGGACACCGTACCTCACCCGAAATCCCGCTGCAAAAAAAAAAGGAAAGCACCTGCAGCGTACAAGCGGAGGAGTCTTTAGGTAGTCTTTCCCTATTTCCGAGCTTGGTTGGTTAGCTCCTTTCGTACTTGTATTGTATTTGCTTTTCGTTGACTAAACCGCTGACTGGCCGGTTTGCGAGTGATGAACCGATCTCGGGGAAAAGGTCAGACTTGATAAGTGAGTTCAGAGACAGAAGTGGTCAAGGGGCTAATTGACTCGCATGCTTACCGCGGAGCGGAAGTGAGTACTTAAGCGGACTTAGCCGCTGATTGAACTGATCTCGAAGCGGACCGGGTTGCGTCTACGGCGGGAAGGGTAGGATTTGGGTTTGTTGGGGCAAGGAGTAGTTTCTTTTCCGCCAGGGGAGGAACGAATCCACGAATCAAAGAAGTGAACCATGTTGTTCGAAGCGATCCAAGTGAGACTGGGACTACGTACTAGGCGAATCAATTATTCGTTCGTTCAAGTTCAATCCCATCGCGGAATTCTTACTTCTGCTTTTCGTTCGATCCAACCGGATTCCCCTAAGCTAAGGGCTCTCGGAATTCCCCTGAAAGAGTCACTCTAACGGGGCATTTCACTAGTCGAATTTCCTCGGGTAGAAGAACGTAACTCAATTCAGCTTAGAATTCATCTATTCCTATTCATTGATCTAATCCAGATCTGATATTTACCATTCTATTTTGANAAAAAAAAGAGAAGAAAGTGGAAAGAAAACAGAAAGAAGAAAAAGAAGGTAAAACCTAGCGCCGTCACTTTTCTCTACCCTCTTGGCGACGTCACTAGGTTTATAGAGAGCAAAAGTGGGAAAGAAGAAAAGGAAAACAAAAGGAAAAGATTTAAAAAAAAAAAGAATAAAGAACAAAGAAAAAGAAAGAAGTAAAAACGACGAAATGTCCGATTGAAATTTGAAGGATCACACCTATCCCATACCCATGTCATGTTGTATGGGACACGGGTACTCCAACTATTTCGAAGAGTCCGAGCATCAGAGCTTCAAACCTCCTTTGGTTAGAATACGACCGCTGTGCAAAAACATTGGCAGTGGACAGATCTGTGCTAGTAGCACAATAATAAGGAGCATGGTTGGCAGCCACTAATGTGGATTTCTCCACCGTTTCATCCTCCTTTTTTTTCAGCATGACATTCAGATGACAATCTTCTCTTCGCATCTCAGAAATACCTCTCCAAGTGGAGGTAATGGCTGTCTTCCTAGAATCCTTCCTCTAACTTCATCAAGCTCATCATTAAGTCCAGGAGCAGAAATATTAGCCATGGTAAAAGGCTTAGGCTTGACAGCTACAAAAGAGAAGGGCTGAGATGAATAAGGAAGAAAACTCAAGAGATTAGGGGCTGATTTGAGCCACCAGAGGAATTTGGTTTTTTAGATGAATTGGGAAAACAAAGCTGGCTCTGATACCATCTAGAATGAGAGAGTAAATTGTAGCAATAATTCGCATTAATTCGTAACATAGGTACAAGGCAGCATATATAGATTACAGCAGAAGAAAGGCAGGAAAGAATAAATTAACTGCCAACTTCTAAGGAAATAAAATCTCTTAGAATATTTACATATTTACGGTCATTATCTACTAGAATATGGTAGAGTTGACTAATCAAACTTGGAAACTTTTCGACACTAGTAAAATCTCAATTTGATTCTTTATCTCGACTGGCTTAGAGGGGTTCATCTTATAGTAGGGACAATTCGGTAACTGGGAACCGAGGACTAGATTGATAGCATGTTGAGTATCTTGCATAGGAGGGAGCTCATCGAGTTGGTCGACAGCGGTGATATTGTTTAACTCCTTCAGCAAGGGAGTTACCTCAGTGGAAAGTCAATGTTTGACTCAGTAGAGGATTAAAAACAAGCTTTTGCAACTAAAGAAAACATCAACCCAGTGTTGTGACCCTCATGTTCAAATTCTTTAAGGGACAATAGTTGAATTCGATTGTATGTAGCACATGTGCGTTTTGATTTGGAGATGATTTTCTTTTGAGGGATTAGAGAGTAAGATGTGGTGTGGGTTGGATTGGCTTAGCTTAGGTAAATACGTTCAAGGTTGAGTTTAGGCTTGATAGGTTTTGGCTTATAGGCCTGGGCTTGATGGACTTTCGGATTTGGATTATGTTGTGATAGGTTGGTTTGAATATGCTAACGATTTGGCTTCTGAATCTTGGGCTGAGCTTAGCTTAGCAAGATGAAGATGAAAATAGGCAGAATCTCCTTTTTTGTTGAAACTAATAATTACTAAAAACAATATATAATTAGCACATAACGTCTATATCTTTTACTATTATTGTGCAAAACATCCTCACCTTCCATTTTTTTGGCATTTTCCACCTTTATTTATACCTTTGATTGAGCAAAACGTCCTTCCGTCCATTTCCATCCAACTTGTCCAGCGTGTAGTCTATTTTTTTCAAAAGGAAAGGGTATTGTTGTCTTAAAACATTTCCCTCCTTTCTTCATCAACTAAGAGCACAAAGGAGTTCCATTTCTTCATCAACCAAGACCACAAAATATAAATAATGTTCCTATAGGTTCTTCCTTCCCGAATCTAGTTCTGAACAGAGTGGGTGTATGAAATCAATTATTCTGAGGAAGAAGATGATGTGTCAATTCAGTTGTTGATGAAGCCTGAGTTTATGAAATCCATGGCTATAATGCTTCAAAGAAGTAGCGAGGCGCAGTTTTGTACCATTTCAATAATTCAGAAGATTGCTAAAGCTGATTATCATTGGAACTAATGTTGCACAAGACCAAGATATATAATTCTTCAAGTCCTTACTAAAAATAACATAAGATGAATTTTGTACAAATGTGCCCTACAAGTGCTTATATAAATCTTGGATGCCTCAAAGAAAAGCTGATTAAAAGCCATTGAAGTTGGTGCAGTTTGTACCCTGTACGAGCTTCTTCCAGACTCAAACAGATCAATGTGTGAGAAAATAATGCAATTAATCAAATTTATATGTGAATGTGCTGATGGAAGATTGGCCTTTACTGAACACGATCTAGGAATTGCAGACATGTGCAATAAATTGTTGAATGTGTCAGATGCTGCAACAAAAGTTGGCATGGAAATTGTAAGGTTGCTTTGCAATTTTCATTCCACATGAAGGGTTTTGGAGGACATGTTGGTATGTGGGACAGTGAAGAGGCTGGTAGCACTGTTTCATATCAGTGGGAGGTCAACTACCAAGGATAGGGTGGTGAAAATCTCCATTTGTGGTCTTAGTTGATGAAGAATGGGGGGGAAATGTTTTAAGACGATAATACCCTTCTATTTTGAAAATAAAAATAAAAAATTGACTACACTCGTTCACTTAATAAAGAAGTTGGATGGAATGACGTTTTGCACAATCAAATGTGTGAACAAGGGTGAAAATGCCAAAAAATGAAAGATAAGAACGTTTTGCGCAATAATAGTGAAAGGTAGGGATGTCATTGCTAATTACCCAAAAACAATTAACTTCGTGTTTCGAATGCTGTTGTTTTGTTTTGGCCATAAACTTAAAAAGGAAAAAAAATCTGGCTGTAAGATTTTTCTTTGAGCTATTACTGCCCTTGGATTAAAAATTTATGGTGGTGTTTTGTGGCGGAGGATGTGGTGTTTTGGAAAGCTGTTACAATCACCGTTCGGTAAAACCATAGCGCACACGTGAAAATCAATTCAATCAGAGGAGGGGGCCAAGATTTGATACCAAATTGACGACGAAATAACAATTTGACAATGAATTAAAGAGAGAGACACGTGAAAGAGGAGAAGACTCAAGAGAGAGAATTTAGAGGAAGAAATATAATTGTATTCAATAATCAAGTTGTTTGTAAATGAAAACCTAAGCCCCTTTTATATAGAAAAAATGTTCTTTCAATCTAAGAAAACTTGTAAAAGATAACATTGAAATAATGACACTCCTAATTGATAAACATAACTAAACATAACTCCCAGTAAATAAAACTACTAAACTCTAGATTAACCCAAACTCTATCTTCTAGTCTCCCACTTTGAGTAGGCATGTTCTCTCTCTGTTGCATCAATAATATCCTAAAAGCAGGTATGCTATGTGTTGTAAAATAGTTTTTATGAAGAACTTTCGTAGTCATTTGATTCATGGTACCTGTGAATTTCCACCAGACTATGAGGATATAATTTGGTATGATCATCGACTAATTCTCTTGATGGGCAATGCTTATAAGTACAATGAAGAGGATCCCAAATCCAGTACACTTGTTTTGAGGCAGGTGCCAATGAAGTAGAATAAAATTATAGAACTGGAACTTTTTATCTACTGTTGACATATATA
>CAIGRB010043983.1:62208-83815 GCA_903798255.1 Fraxinus quadrangulata
ATAAGTCTTGTAGCGGGAATGAAAAACATATAGGATACGCTCCTTTATGTCAAGACAGCCAAGCATCCAGTGAGCACGGTTGGTCGGCAGCAAGGGCATCAAAACATAACAGACGTCTGCCCATGGACGATTATATTCGAGCCGACCACCTGCGGCAACTTCAACAATGTATGAATCTGTCATTATCACATTAGAGTCGTTCATGAACTGGGGGAACAAATTTTTCACCTTCGCCTGGAACAATGTGTCAGTTGTTGTGGCACGCACTCTGGCAAGCGGACTTCTTATTGTAAATTGCCATAGACAATAGAAGCACACATCCATGTGCTGCCAAATTAAAAATGAATTATCAAATTGTTATTTGAACAATGTAGACTCATTTGTCACCATGATATGTGACCTAACCCTATAATGTGACTAGTGTGATGTGTAAGAAACTCTGTAATCTGTGTTTTATGCGCGTTAATGTGATATGTGGACCGTACCTAAATTCTGTGACCAAATGTATATTAGTATGACTGTGGCT
Source organism: Fraxinus quadrangulata (assembly GCA_903798255.1). NCBI lineage: Eukaryota > Viridiplantae > Streptophyta > Magnoliopsida > Lamiales > Oleaceae > Fraxinus > Fraxinus quadrangulata. Next base: position 62,735 of record CAIGRB010043983.1, read on the forward strand.
TGTGCATGAAAATGTAACATGTTATTAGACTGTGACCTGCGACCTATTCCAGTGTACACATCGCCCCCATATAGCGATCAGACTGTGACCTATGACATATTCCAGTGTACCCTCATATTAGAGAACGTACCGTGCTGCAAAAAGATGATTCTGAACAAACAAGCTCGTGCCACCATGTTTTTGACCCTATCGTTATTAAACCGATGACAAACGGCGGACGGATCACATCATCTGCATCATTGAACTTTTTTCTACAACAAGAGATGAACATGAAGACTTGAGATTAATTTTGTACATTACATTTGTACAGAATCACGGTTTAAATAATATGCACCCTTACGTACTTGTTCCGTGGTTTGTAACCTCTATTAAACCAGTTTTTAAATGCTACAACATCAATCTCATCGGCTGGCGTATCATGTTTCTCGAAAACAACCAATGCATCTGAGTTCTTACTTTGTTTTCCAACACCTGTCACGTATGGGGATTGTAGTAGCCTCGTTGGTTTTGGAGCCCTCTTAACAGGCAAGCCCGACGATGGTGCTGATGGGGGTGATGTCTGCAAAATAGCGAAACATGAAATACGTATGTGCACATGGTTACTATGTGTCCAGTCTTGTGTGACATACTTGAAATAGACATTTCCCTGTGAAGTTTGAACTGTGACCGTATGGAAATATGCGTGTGACCTGTGACATATCTTGAAAATTGTGACTCGTGTGACCTGTGACTGTATTGACATATGTATGTGACCTGTGACCGTATTGCAAATTGTGTTACCTGTGACTTGTGACTTCTGTGCCTCGACGAATAATAATGATGACAAAATGTTTTGAAATACCTCATTTCCCAGGCTTTTTTCCGTCGTCGTCACAGCATCTACAACATCAGTTTTATCAAGACATTTTTGTACTTCTGTCGTCGTCACACCAGCAATCGTTTCGTCAACACATGTTTGTACTGCTGTGGTCTGGAAAATGTCATTGAGGTTCACCGCACCCGAAATAATTGGCGTAGATGAAATCCCCAAATCAAACGATGGCCACATATGAAAATCTGGGTTGTCAACCACACCAGCAGTGTCCAACTTACCCTTTCCTTTCTTGTCCACATGTTGATCAAGTGTTGTGACCTGATGGAATTAAAAAAACTAAATGTCAGACTTCGACAAGACCATGAAACTATTAAAAGCTCACAATTCTACTTACTGTCTCTGGTGGTTGCTCTTCAATAGCATCACTGTTTCCATCGTTCTTCTGCTTGAGCTTCTCCAAGATGGCGTCCATCGTACTCGAAACCAAACCAGTCACAGAATCCAACAGAAAAGTCATGTTGGACCGTATGTCTATCATGTCACATTTAATCTCACCTTGCATTCGGACAATCTGATTCAATTTATTCTTCCGATCCGCCTCCAATAACATGACCTGTGACTTGACATCATTTAGATGCATATTTAATTCCGCATTTTTCGACTGCATCTCCGCCATTTTCCCATTCAAGTCCTTCAACAGTTCGAACACCTGTGTTGGGACAATACACAATCTGTAATGAACTTGTTCGAAGTAATGATATTAAGAAGTCACAAATACTTTGTGACTTAGCACGTGGACATTAATCAACTTACATCTGATTGAGGTGCATCATGTGAATGAGTGGACATCGGCGGACTCGGTATAGGAATTTCACTTGCCTGTGGCTTCGTATTAACATTTTCAATTACTGCCTGTCCTCCACTTGGGCTGTGACTGTCACTCGCATGTGGTCCCCTCGGATTATCATCATGTGTTGCTTGCTGTTCATTGGAGGAAACGGAAAAGGTTGGTGTCCTCTGTTTTTTGGGTGGTGGAACCACGAAGTCATCATCATCTTCATCAACATCACTGGAATGAACATTCCTTCCATCTGTGATCATCAGCAACCGAGTCTGGGGTGTGCCAGCACTTGTGCTTGCGTGACCTGCACCTTTGGACTTCTGAGCTCCATGTACACGTGGTTGCTGTGGTTCGGTGTACAAAACACCATACATAAATGGAGCCTCCATCTCCATGGCAGACGGAACAATGAAGCATATTTCAAGCTGTGACAAAAAAAACACATGAAACACTTGTTATTCATGTCATCCTCGCATGTAGTAAAATATATTGTGACCTGAGAATAGTCAAGTTGGTACATGTCAAGAGACAGAGTGTGTGATATGTGCATGCATATTCGGTTACTTGTGACTTCGGAACACAGATTTGTGACTTTGTGACTTGTGCGTATGAAAGACATGTAGAGACTTACATCATTATTGGAGAACACATCTTCATCCAACTTGACAGCAGACGGCTGTTTCTCCGACCTCCAGTTCACAATTCGGGGAAAACTGATCCCCATCCTATTTGTCACAGGTCCGTTCAGTCCGGGAATGGACTCATAAATCCACACTTGAAATGCAACCAAGAACCCCTTCAACCTATAATGTGGATTCCTGTGACCTAAACCCTCCTTCAAAGATTTTAAAGACATTTGAAACAAGTCTTTGCCAAAAGGGAACCTCGCCATAAGATCAAAGTCCTCTACCAACGCAAACAAATAATTTTCAACCGCCTTTTTGTACGAAGTGGAGAACAAGTACGACGTAATCAAATATAGAATCCCGATCCTCACTACATCATGGTCGTCAATGTCAGACACATTCAGAAACACATCCCTCACATCTTCGTTTGTGACCAACTTCAAATGCCCAAAATATGTATCCTTAATCCTAGATGGAACCTTGTCAATATCTTTCCTAAAGTCGTCACCAACACATCTAAGTCCAGTGACTAAACAGAATTCACACAACGAAAATCTCAAATATCTATTAGCAACCTTGAACCACATCTTATTGGGATTAGGTTGTTTCACTTCCCTCATCAACAAATAGTGTATAAGCTGAGGCTGCAAAATAATTTCACTACATTCAATGAAGTGCGAGAAGCATGTTCTCGCCAGGATAGCCCTTTGGCCCTCATCGAACATTGATGTGAAGTTTGACAGAACGTTTTTTGCCACATTAGTTGTAATTTTCCCAGGAAACCATGAATCTTTAGGTATAATGTAGTTCTATTCCTGAGTCACAATGAAGCAATAACTAACATTAAACGTAAATCATTGGCTGCACTCAGAAAATCGAGGTCACAAACAGGCAAGAACAATGACCTAGATGAAACTGTTTTATTCAATCATGTACATTTGGTCACAATTTCTTAAAGTCTAGGTCACAAACAACAATTGATGATCAAAAATACCAACAAAAGAACTTACATTTTTCGGTTTCGATTTCCGGTGGTACACAGGAGTTCTAGGGATTTCCTCTCGACCCCTATTTTCCACATTCGGTCGAGTTCTACCTTGGGTTTTTAGATTTTCTTCATGGGCTTCCTTCGACTCTTTCAACTTTCTTCTGGATCGTTGTGCAGCTTCAGAATGTTCACCGGCGTCGGATTGTGGCTTCCAGTCACAACTTCTCATTAACGCCATATCTTCCACTCACCGTACGCACGATTTCACGGCTACAAGTCTCGATCACCGGCTTTCCCTCTTTTCAGCGCCTTCACCATAGCACCGCCCTTACTTCTTCCTCCAATAATGTAGGCAATAATTGAAATGGGGTTTCTTTTGATGTCAAAATGAAGATAAATGTTATGAGTTGGGTAAGAATCAATTTTGGATTTTGAGGAAAGGGAAGAGTTTTGGTGTTTAGGGGTTCTAGGCGGTTAATGAAATATACTTATTTAAAACCCTCTCTCTCCAATCTTCACGTCCCAACATTTTCTCTCTCCAATCGTCACGTAAAAAACGGTTTGGTCATTATAATTAAAAATAATTTTTTTAAATCCTAAAAACTAGATTTGTGAAATATCAAACTTGAATATGGAAATATGAAAATTGAAACTTAAATACCTTTGTGGCTGTAATTTCCTCTTTGATCAACTTCCTTCCCTTTTTTAGGGGTGGTCGATCTAGATTACCGTTAATTCCATCATTTAATTTTTAGTAATGCTATTTATAGTTGACGATTGCAATAATCATTATTATGTGACAACTTGTTATTTAAAGTATTGACTTGTTATTTAAGACAACAAAATTACATGAAATTAATGCCACAAATAATAAGTTATCACATAGGGTGACTATTACAGTCGTTGCCCACGAATATCAACTCGAATAAGCCTCCTTTTGGTTTGGAATTTTCTTTTTCTTTTTGCTAGATTTTTTTTTTTTTTAGAATTTCCATTTTTTTATTTTTTACACTAAATATGCAAAAAATCAACAAGGCAAGAAATATTGAAACAAAATTGTATTGGTGCACTAAATTTAATCAACAAAATAATTCTTGAATATTCTTGATATTTGCATTGATGTAAAAGACTCAAGAAGATGATGAAGAGTCAAGAAAACAATGGAGACTCGATGATGAAGATGAAAACTCAACGAAGAAGATGAAAAAAATGTAGAAAGATAAATATATAACCTTGATTTTAGAGCCAAAGTTCTAATACCAACTGATGTAAACCCACGTAGTAATAGTAGTTTCGAAACCCACAAAAGATTGAATCATAACCCCAAGAAAACTAAAATTCCGATTTGAAACTTGACTCTATAATTTATTGAATTAAAAAAAACTAAAGTTATGAAGGAACTTGACCCCTTAATCACAAAAATTATGAATCTTACTATGAAGTTATTGAACGCTACAAAGATGAAATTCTTGATAAGTTTGAAATTGAATTCAATGAAAAACAAGAAGAAAGCAACATTGCTTTGTTTTAATCTCTCAATAACATGTTGTTTTACAATTAAAAGAATGTGCCATATATATAGGGAACTCATAAAACCTTAATCAAAACGTAAAACATTAATAAAATATCAAACGAATAGAGTTCTAAACAAAAAAAAAAAAATTGTCTTTAGATTTTTGTATTGCGCGCGCACACCATCTATTCTCTCGCGTTCGCGCTGTTCAATTGATTTGGCTACGCATTGAAATTTTGCACCATGTGCGCGCGTGACCTATTTTCCTGCTCGCGCACCGTTTTCTAGCTACACTTCAGGCTTTGCTTCTTCTAACTTAGATTAAATGAAGTACACTAATCTCGATTCTTCTTCCATGCTTAACATAAAACTTGATGTTGTGCTCATTGCAATTGAAGACTCGGTCCACATAGCTTGAACAAGTAATCACGTGGATTCCTTGATCTTCTTTACTCGCGATCTCGTCATTGGTCTTTCTTCCACAATCAATGAATTATTGCTAGCTTTCGTCACATGGTTCTCATCACCAAGAACAACGATATAATTATCACAGGATGCTCTACAAAAATTTAGCGACCATTGCGAAACTATGTTAAAAGTACATTGACTAACCAAAAATTGCTATGTTAAAAACAATTGCATGAAACTTAACCACATAAGGAAAGACTTCAGATTAACCACATAAGGAAAGACTTCAGATTCAATAGCTTTACTAGATCACTTGGGAAAGTCTTTCCTCTAGAAATAGCTACCCATTTATGAAGGAGTTGCCATTATAGTTGCCTTCACATCATCCACGCCAAATTTGAAAAAAAAAAAAATGGTTAGTTTTCCGGATTTTGTTGCTCCAACTTCGTAACTTTTCAAGATGCTAGAATTTAAAAAAAAAAAAAAAAAAACATTGATAAAGTTAAAAAATATTTATTTATTGATAAATAATAATTTAAAGTCTAAAAATATTATTATTTTATAGGAAATTTACTGTACAATTGTAATTTTGTTTCTACATTAGGTTCTTTAGTATCAGTAAAAATAAATGAATAGTTTCCTATTTACCCTTTTATCTTTATATAATATCTGAAAGTAATATATTAAATAATATTTAAAATATTTTCCCATTTTTTCTCAGTTCTTTCTCTTCCGTATTTTTAGATTTCATATGACCTTGGTTAAAAAAAATAGTGTTATAATTTTAAGAATAAGTTTAAGGAATATATTTTTGTTATAAAACTAAAGGAATAAGAGAGAAAAATAAGAGAAGAATAAAAAGGGTCATAGATTTGTGTGTAATTTTATAACAATGGACTCATATTTATATGGTTCAAAATGAAAATTGCAATATGAATAGAATAAACTCTTTTAGAGTATAACAGACTTATCTAAGAATCAAATAAAACTAAATAGATATCGACAATTATCTTATAATTTTACAATACTCCTCATTTGATGACCATTTGCACAATAACTGACTCATTAAAATCTAGTTTGACAAAAATTTAATGGGATAAAAAACTAAACGAAGGAAAAAGAGTATAAATAATTATAACAAAATTGGAGTAATAAAATGCTGCATCGTTAAAATTTTATCAAGAAAACCCACTGAGACAAAACTTGATTAAAAGGAAAAGAGTATTGTTACTTTCCTTGATTTCAGTTGACAAAAATTCTTGTATCAAGTCTACTATGTCTCGTTTGCCAATACCCCAGTTCTGATGAAGCATGTTTTGTATTGCCTTGTTATGGCCTTCAAGAAATATTATCTTCATATAAGATATTCATCGATCCTTATGATTTTAGCCAGTATGATGCTTCATTGAAAAACAGTATTTGTTGTTATTCTCTTCGGGAGTCGTACATAATTTTTAACATGTAAGAGTACTACTTTGAGGATAAATGTCTTGTGGGTTATAGATACATTTCTAGAGAAAATCATGTGGAAAAAAAATCCTAATGAAGGAAAAATAGTTTATTATTCTTTTTAGTACGCTACGAAAGTTGTTTCATTAAAAACCTTGTCAAGAAAACCTAAATGGGACAAAGTATTGGTCAATAAAAAAAAGATTACAATGTATATTTACTCCCACTCATGATAATTTCACTTGAATTATATGGTTCAAGTATATTAAATCATTTAAGGATAATATTAATAGTTATGCCAAATGAATTGGCTATAATAGCATTTCAAATTTCATGCAACATCGGGATAATAAGATATAGACTTATGATTGCATTCAGCACAAGTTTTGTGAAATTTATTATATTAAGAATCGTGCATTACATGTTACGACTTTATTTTTCTCATTTACTTTCACATAAATATACACCTTTAGGTGTTCGAACTGCAAGTCTAGAATTTCAAGTTTTTTTAATAAATTCAGTTTTGCTAGAATTGCATCTTTTATTTGTCCAATCATTTCTTCGATCAATATGCTTCGACGAATTTATTTCGATATCCTTGCTATTTATAATATGAAGCGATACATCATATACAAAAGTATTACTGACAAATTTTTCCTTTTGATTCTATTTCTTTTCCATAATGACTTAACTTAATTAGGGATCTTCACTTTTAATATTTGTTGAACCTCTTTGGTTATATAATCAGATATGTTGATATACTATGTAATAGTATACGCCTCCTAATTAGTGCCATCCTTTTTATTGATCCTTTTTTCGTGATTTTTTCTCTTTGGAATCGAATGTCAACGTTTGGGGCGTGTCATTTATATAATGCTAATACTAAGACATTAGGACGAGATGGAGCATCTATAGCTAGTATATAAGATTTTATAAACCTATTATAGGTCAGTAATTCTATATTAAAATTGAGTTATCTTTTCATATTGTTAAGTACGAGGATATAGCTAGCACAATATGATGCATTATATGTTATTTTCAACTGCTAATTTTCCCCTTAATGCTGAGAAAATAGTTCAATCAAATTGGCAGTCAGTAAATCACGTTATAAATATCATCAGTTAAGGTTTAAAATATTTTATAAGGGTTCAAACTGCACTTGTATTCTTACATTATTTAATATGTATCTCAATGCACTGTGGTGGAACAATTATACATATATTTTACTTTCTAAAATTGTTAGATGAAAAATATTAAGCTCTCACCACAAGTCAATTATAACATGGAGAACTTTGATGTTGATATGATGTGTAATAGCATTCCCTAAACAAAAATGAGAGTATACTGTTCTCAATAGTAATTGTTAAGAAATTAATTGGTGTCACTTAATAATCAATTGTGTTAAATCATTTATTGTCATCCCAATCAACATTTATCAAAAGTTTGGATGTAGACTCACTAGCATTGACATGATACACTATCTTGATGGTATAATTTGAAAATTATGCTCATAATTTACAATTTGAATAGTAATTTTACAAACTTCAAGTTGCGAAAATTATGCAATCATCTAATAAATGTATTTATGTTATTCAAATTATATCTAGAAAGTCAATGTAGATGGTGGATGGGCACACTATATCACCTTAATTAATTTTCAAGATTACAAAAATTAGTCCCAACTTTTGCTAGTAATGATCAATAACCAATTTTCAATAAATAAAACAAGAATCATGTAGGAATTCATTGGATTGAAAAATCTTCTAGTTTCAATTAATATCTATTTGAATTCTTAATAATTTTTCCCATGATTGTTGGTCCAATGATGGTTTAATCGATCATGCCAAACAATAAAATATTATAATTTTTAAACTTTCGGTTGAATACAATGTTTGCTTTAATTGAACTAATACTAACTTCAAGTTTTCTATCATTTCTCTTTCGACAACAATTTTAATGAAGTATTTTTTCAAGAGCATCGCCATTATTATTGTAGAATATTGATATACTCAACTTTTACTTCTTCAAGAAGAATAATAATTGAAATTACAATTCTTTAGTAGCAATACAAGATTCTTCGAGAATTTTTAACACTTAAATTCCAATTCTTCATGAACAACTATATCGTATTCTTTTAAAATAATGATATAAATGATGTTATACTTTTTTAGAAGCAATAATAATACTTGTATATTATGCTTATCTAGTAGCATTAACACATGTATCAAACTTAGACTTGTATAAATTTTCGAGATTAACACAACATTTTTCTAGAATTTTGATTTGTATAAAATTTTGATTTCATCAGAAATAACAAAATGAAGCTCTTCTTGAGTATTTATGTATTTAAGTTGTGTTTATAAAGTTGAATTTCTACAGAAGTAACATAAAATATAATTCAGTAATATTGATATAAATCATAAATTTATGCATTTTTGGGATCATTTAAATCATTAAATTAAAAAGATTAATATATCTACAGATCTTCTCAAATCATGAAGTATACTAGATTTAGGGTTCTTTAAGAATAATAAAATATTTTTCAAAGAGTAATAATAAGTATAGAATTGGGCTACTTCTGGAGCCACAATATATACTATAAATTTATTCTTCTTCAGAAGCATTAAAATCGTTGAATATACAATCAAAAAATTTCACAAATATGATATATAATAAAATAAAAAGACTTTTAAATAATCGACTTACTTGGATTTGAAAGTTTTAGAGAACTTTGAATAGTTGACAAATCTTATATTTTTAAAAAATGTAAATTTGAAAAAAAAAAAAACCTAACGGTTCATTTATGAAAATTCGCTATTGTTCACATAACTATTTTTCATAAATGAACCGTTAGGTTTAAATCTTAACCGTTAAATTTGAAGTAATTTTTGGTGGCTCCCGACGGATTCATTGCTCAATATATCCAATGTCATTCCCGTGGATGACGGTACATGATCCGATGTGATAAAACTCTGAGTTTAACGTCATATGACACTCCATTAGTGGCGTTGAAGAAGTTTTTGGTCTATTGGTTCGGTTTTACACTTTGAGACTTTATGTTTTCACATTGTAGTTGTAATAATCATTTGTTCACTATATTTTAAATTCTACAAATGGTATCACATCTTAGGCTAGTGGTAGAAAGTGTTACAAGAACCTGAAAATCAAATTGGAAGTCCACGGGGAATGGTTTTGTTCGAAAAAAGGTTGGACCAAAATTACAAACCCATTTTCTGGAAAAACCATGCACTTGGTAGAGGAATGGTGATAACCACCAGACTCCAGAAGACGAGCAGAAACTGATGGTGCTGCGCGTGAAACACACAAGTCGACAGTAAAGGCGGCGCATGAGAACCACGCGCAAACAAGAAGAGGTGCGTGAGTGAGAATCGACCGGAGGTGAAAAAAGAAAATTTGGTCCTTAAGATATTTCTGACATCTTGGTGGTGTTGAATTTCAGTTTGGTACACTGTGGAAACAGATATAGCCTTGTCGAGAAATCTTTTTCGTTGGTAGCTTGGTGGTGTTTCCTAGGGTTACAATAGTCGTTGGATAACTTAGGGCAGTTAGTAGAGGCTCTAAATCGATAAAAATCTGCATCTCTCCTTAAAATACAAACGGCATATTGGTTCACTTGGTTTGCGCATTCTAACACCCTCTCGAATTTACAATTAAGATAGTATGTTATTTGCTACCATATTGTTATTTAACTCTTGTGATATTGTTTATGTATTACTTGTTATGATACAATCATTTGTGTCATCTTGAAAAGTAATTTACACATAAATTGGTTTAGCTTGCATTTGTGTGTGGGTAAATTGGTCAAGTAAAACTTTTTCTAAAAATCATTATTTTGCTACAATGGCCTCTCGAGTTTAATTGGCACAACTTAATGGCAAGGGAAATTATTCCATTTGGAAGTTAAAAAAATGAAAGTTGTTTTAATCCAACAAAAGGTTTATAAAGTTCATGACGACTAGGAAAAATATCCTGATGGCTAAACTGGATGAAATTACTGAGATGAATGAAATCGCACGTAGTTTGATTATTTTGCATTTATCTGATGATGTGTTAGGACAAGTTGAACAATATAAGATTGCCAAGAGTTGTGGGAAGCACTTGACAAGTTATTTTTGGAAAAAACTCTTCCAAACAAAATACATTTGCATAAAAAACTTTTAAGTTTTAAGCTAGACCCGAGAAAAGATCTTGAATCCAATTTTAGTGACTTTAACAGACTCGTTAAGTGTTTGGCCGACAATGATAAGAAATTTGATGATGAGTATCTACCGGTTATATTTTTAAATGCTATGCCCGAATCCTATAGAGATGTTAGAAATGCTATCACGTATGCTAGGGATACTTTGACTCAAGATATTGTGACTGATGCTTTGAGTGCTAGGAAGCTAAAGCTTAAGAAAGAGTCGAAGGGTAGCTCGAGAGAAGAGAGTATGTTTGTTAGATGGAGGAATGAGATGAGGAAGAACTACTTTCAAAGTAAGAAGGGCATAGGGAAATCGAAAATTAGGTCCAAGTCTAGAGATAAGAGTGGTAAGAAATGCTTTCATTGTGGTATATTAGGACATTTCAAGAGAGACTATAATAACCTTAAAAAGAAATAGAGACCGTACCAGAGTGTGATTAGAACTTAGTTACGGTAGGTGATTCTCTTAATTGTCTACATGTTATGACTGTGTCAGAAGATTTTGACACTAATGTAGATCATGATCGTGATAATATAAATGTCATGAATGTTTTTAAAATTGATTTTGACACCGAGATGATTTTCGACTCGGGTTCCACTGTTCATATGTGTTGTTAAGTCTTGGTTCTATAACTACAGAGGCGTGAATCTTAGGAAAATATACTGGGGGATGATCGTACACACAATGTGGAAGGAGTAGGTGATATTGCTATTAGGATGCATAATGACATTATTAAACCCCTTAGAGGTGTTAGGGATGTCCCGGGTCTAGGAAGGAATCTTATTTCCTTAGGTACTCTAGAAGAAGAATGTTATAAGTTCAAATCTTGTGTTCGTACTTTAAAGATTCGTAAATGGTCTCTAGTGGTTATGAAAGGTCCTAAGAGAAATGGATTATATGTCCTTCAAGGTGAAGCCTTAGGCAGCAAAGAGTCGGCATTATCTTCAGTCAGTGAAGATAGATCAAATCTTTGGCACAAGAGGATGTGATACATTGGGAACAAGGGGTTGAAATATCTTAGTGACTAGAATTTAATTGGTAAGGATAGTGTTACATCTTTAAGTTTTTGCGAGACATGTATTCTAGGAAAATCACACAGGGTTAGCTTTGGGATAGGTGAACACAACACTAAGAGGTCGTTGAATTACATTTATATAGATTTGTGAGGTTCAGAAAAACATCTCACACATGGAGGAAACAAACTTTTTTCTGTTAATTGTTGATGACCACTCGAGGAAAGTTTGAGTATATCTTCTTAAATCCAAATCTGAAACTTTTAGTAAGTTTAAGTCCGATTTGCCTTAGTTGAAAATCAAATGGGAAAGGGTGTGAAAACTCTTAGGACGAACAATGGCTTAAGTTTTGGAACTTTGAATTTGATAGTTCCTACAAGGGAAATGGTATAATGAGGTACAGGACTGTGAGACATATCTCCCAACAAAATGGGGTGGCAGAGAGTATCAATCAAATTTTAATGGATAAAGTTAGATGTATGATGATTAGTTCAGGATTGTTTAAATGTTTTTGGCATGAAAATGTGTGTACTGCTGCCTATTTGATAAATAGTCCATCTTCTAGTTATGTTAACTTCAAGACTCCCCAAGAGTTTTGATCTGGAAAAATCCCAAATTTGTCACACATTAGAGTGTTTGGTTGTGCGACTTATGCACATCAAGTTGATGGCAAATTGAACCCTAGGGCTTCTAAATGTGTCATGTTAGTAAAAGGATATAGACTATGGGTTTTAGGCGTGAGGGCATTAAGATTATTAAAATTAGTTACAATTTGACCCAAAAAATTTAAATTTTCTGTAAAAAGAATATATTCAAGACTCATATTCATGTTGAATAGTCAGCCGGACGACAGTGCACGCTTGTGAGTCGAACACAAAAGCATCTAGGTCCTCACTAGTTCCACAACACCGAACCCAAATACCAGAATTGGGTCTTATAAACCATTCAACTTTCCACTAGTTTTCCTCTGTGGGACAAAGGTTTCCTTTCACAAAATTTAACTTGTCAAATTTCGAATTTATTTTCTATGCTATAAATAGATGACTTTGGATTCATATATTTCATTGAATACTTTGATTTTTGACAAGTAAACATATCATCTTATTCATCTCGTGGAATAGAACATCAATACACTTGGCCCCGTTAATTCCGAACTGTGGATCCCACTTAAGTTTGAGCTTAAAAAAGCTCAAGATAATACCGTTCCAACAAAAATTAAATAAACAAGTTTTTTTAATTGTGAACAAAAATGCAATCAATATAAAGAATTCTTCGAAATGATTTGTGTTCAATTTTTGCAAGTTACAGGTTAAGTTCTCACTTTTCAGTAATTCATTTGCAATGCAGCATTGCAGCTAAAAAGGAAACAAAATGTGCTAAGATTTTTAAAATAATTTAGTCAAGTCTAAGAGAGTACCTGTTTGATACGAATTAAAATTAGATTTTTAGTGGATTGTGATAGAAGTTTTTGAAATGTGTGGTTAAAAAGATGTAGAATCCATGAAAGATCTAGTTAATAATAATTGTTTGACTTTGACTTAGATTAAAATCTAGAGAAATGCAAGTTTGCTATTGTTCTCATCTAATTTATTTTACTGGAATAGCTATAGCAATTAACCTCCGAACCCTTCTCCCCCATCCCCGGGCTCCATATCAAACAACCGCATGCCACACAAGTATGAAATTCAAAATGATGTATTTAGTGATATAATGTACACAAGACCCTGACATGTTCAAAATATTCATCACGACGTCACATTAGAACTAGTCAAAAGTAAATATAGTCTAGGTACAACTGCTAACTGGTATCAGTGTAGCATTAAATTTACCTCTTATCTGTCCAGAATCTGGGGACTTCATATTTGATAGCAAAATGGACGTTAATGGAGGAGAACTCACTTCTTCCATTTTGTCTTCAAATTGAGAAGATTCAAACAGCTTCCCTGAATGTATAGCCATTGCTTTCTGTTGACTAGAACGCACAGAGAAACATCGCTGAACAGTTGCTGGAGGAAGTGGAAGCGGAGACCCCATTTTTGGTGATGGCGAAGGACTCATATTTCTTGGAGACACTTCTTGATTCCTGTTGACAAGGGGGGCAGAGTGCCCAAATACAGCAGAAGTTTGCACGGTCTTGGAGCCTAAGAAGTCAGGGGGCCTGGGGAGCTCGTGAAGCTCATTTATTTTTGGTGAAGATGCAAGACGGGGAGAAGCACTGGACACATTGGTAGATAAAGCCGGCAGGGGGAGAGGTAAGCGAGAAAATAATCCAGAAACCATTTGAGGTGATTCAGTAGAGCCAATGGGTCCGCTGGTGGATGACAGAGGTTTGTTATATGATGGTTTACTTGTCAACGGACCAGAAATAGCTTGTCTTTTTCGAATATCATATCTACCTTGAGTATCCCATTGTGAGACTGCAGCTCCCTCGGCCAAAGGACGAGGTAGTGGAACAAATGGACTCTTTTTATGTTCTGCGATATTGAGTGGGGATGAATGCCAAGGGTTTTTGGAGATTCTACTAATGCCTGTAGGAGTTGACAGGATGGCAGAATTACTTGTTTTTGAGGTCGAACTCTTTTCAACAGCAGGAGTTGGAAGCGCATTCATATTAAGTTTCTGCATTATTGCAGCTTGCATTTCTTCAAGTCTTTCAGAAGCATCAAACTTCTCCGAACATATTGGAGCTGAATGACTACTTTCTCGACGTCGTGGATGGGGAATTTTCTCCACTTGGTTTTTCCCAAAATTTATCTGCATAAAATCATATGATATAAACAGTAGAAGCCTGAAAATAGTCATTTAAGGTCAGAATGAATCATAATTTGATAATTGAAATGCAAGAGAAAATATGATTTAATTAGCCTAATTAAAATTACCAAAAAAAAATTCCCTCATTGAGACATGTTAACTGACCTATAATGGTAGCCCTTCTTATTGTGCTACTCCTACTCCTAGGACCGGAAAAAGATAAGAAAGGCAAAGCATTCTCCGAGAACAGGTTGTTCTAGCTCGATACCGATGGGAACAGGTTCATCTTCGAAGTATTTTTCCCTTCCAATTGTTAGCTGACCTTTGTCAAACAATATATGCAACACCCCGAGATCTCAATCTCAAGTGTTAACTTTGCACTTGAGCTACATTGGAAAATCTGGAGTATTACAGTATATTTCAATGAAAATTTTCTCACTTCACCAGAAACCAAACTATTATACTGGGCTAGGGCAAAACATATATTTGGATGCACTTAGTCACAGATTTCTAAGGTATGTTGATATTGTTTTCAGTAATCATTTACTTGTTTCTATGAACTGTTGATTGCAGATGAAAGAATTACAAATTACCCAAGAGGCAGAAGCACATTGCATAATCACTAGTGGCATCCCAGGGTCATTAGAAGTGTGTGATTATACTCTGGATGGTATTTGGTTTCTACAACTCAGAGCCAAGGGGATTCCAGAATTATACAGGTTAAAAGAGATGAAGTAGCTCTTTGAAAAATAAAAACATAAAAGAAAAGGGTTTTGAGAAATAAACATTATCATAGCGTAATGATTCAAGTAGAATCTGAGGCAGAATGATAGCAAGCAACCTACCTGCATTGAACTCTTTGATGTATAATCATTTTCTAGCTCCTCAGTTTGTCGATAGTCAAAACTTATTTCTCCATCATCATTAGCCTGGAAACTGTTCCTTTCATCATATGAGACTTCCACATCATCTGATCCACATAGCTTGTAATCAATATGTTGCTTTCTGGCAACAAATTCAATATGTGGCTCTACTGCTTCAAGAGTAAGAAAACCTCTCCGGAAAAGATTTAACTGCTTACAGGAAATAAATGATAAAAGATAAGCATTTGACTAGCAGAAAGTTGAAAAGCATTCTGACATTTGAATTCATCAAAACTTGATAATACCTGTGCAGCATGGTGACGAGCCGCCTGTGTTAAAAGACTCCGGGATTGCCCTTGCTTCAACGATTCAAGACGAAAAACACAAAGCCTTGAAGCCTCATCATATTCTTCATGAGCAACCTGCAATTGCTGTGCAGTAAAATTCTGCCCTTTTCCATATCTCGACCTTCCCTTTTCTCTATGTTGTCCCACCATGCATTCAAACATCTCTCTGCATATCATTTATGCAATCACTAAATGTGACACAACTGTATACATCGTCTAAGTTCATGGAAAAATCAAAATGGATACCTCTTCTCATCACATTGCAATTTCATCTCCTGCACCCGCAAAGAAAGGAAAAGATGCACCTCAAACAGTCCAAGAAAAATGATATGGAATAGAATTTCATTGAATTCCAAAATGATTTACGTGATTTATCAGTAAAGATGATTGGAAGGTTTAAACGCAATCAATGGAGCATCACTGTTAGTTCTTTTTCTTAGGGTTGGTCCGGGAATGGTGTGGGTGGTTGGTAGTCATCAACTAAAAATTATCTTAAGCTCGTCGGAACATATTTGATTGAACAATTATAAACTAATTCTTGACAATACAATTCATATTTTTGTATCATACATCGGGAAGTACAAGTTGTCAGAAAACACGATCCTATTCACCCACAACCAACCTAAAAAATTAAGGCAGGAAAAATAAAGAAGCTAAAAAATAAGGGGAAATGTAAACAAAAATTCATACAGAGAACCAACGATCAAAAAGTGATACCACTTTTTCTTTTTAATGATGACAAGCATGTAGATATTTATCATCTAACATTGAAAAACAAAGTTTTACCTAGCTCAGCAACATTCAGTAAGTCTTAAACATGTCATGCACTGGCAATGTCTACTATCTTAATAAAATTGATTCAGGTCCTTGAAGTTTCATTTTGAGCTCTTTGCCCTATAAGCAGCCCCTTCTGCAAATATTTCCTTTTAATAGAAAATTTCATGTCTTTATACTGTAATAATAATGAAATTAGCATAGATAATCTTTTCTATCTCAATCTACACAACTGATTGGATCAATAATACAAAAAGCATATTGCTGGCTAAGTATATATGATACTAGGCCTACTCTGCAAACCATACTTTACAAGAATGTCTGCAGGACTAATACTCTACCTACAACATACTACAACATACGAGGTCCTTGAACTAAAGAAAGCCATTTATTTTGGGCAGAACCCCCTCAGCATGTTGTAAGATTAAGGAAGTCCAAGATACAGATCGTTAGATAATAAGACTGAATACATTGGAAGGGTTGAATACATTGGTAATTTGATACACTAACCTCCACTTTCCGCAGCTCACTGAGAAGGGACTCGGAAGGGTTTGTTACTGTATGGATTATATGAGACCGCTGTGAGGTAGATAAAACAAGTGAGGACCAAGTTCTAAAGTATATAGGATACTGTCAAAGAGTGACAACACTAAACACTGACATAGCTATCAACAAGTTTTTGGAGTTGAAGCTGCACGCCTCCCAGCATAAATAATGCTCTGCCTGCATCAATATGCAAAAGAAAATGGTAATTAACTATGCTTTTCCAAATTTGTAGGAATCAAAGGAAATTTCAGATGTCATAAGTTATAACTTATGTAGGCATCTAAATGCAAAAAATTTCGGTCAACATAAGATTTAAGCCCTTGTTTGGTTTAGCTAAAAAAAAGTTCATAAAAATCTAAGTTAAAGTCAACAATTTATTTTAACCATGCATTTCTTGGGACTGCAACTTTTTAACCACAAATTTCATCAATTATTAACAAAATCTACTAAAATTTTGATTTTTAGTTAAACCAAACAGAGGCCAAATCAGATAATTTTCTTAAGAAAATGAAGAATCAAACAAAGAATGAAACAGCTATTAGATTCTAGAATTCAGCAATATGTTAAAATCCTGACACCAAAACATGTATGTGAATCAGTCATTTGAAGCGATTGTACCTAAACAATAACTCAAGCAACTTTTAGAAGGCAAAGCCATCATTTATGATTGCTCCCAAAAAGAGAATTGGTTCACTCACCACTTTCTCCAATATCATTTATAGCCGTTTTCTCCTGTAGACAGTTTCCCATCTCCAGCAATGACTCCGAAAACTCTGAAAAGGGAAACAATCTGATTATATAATTCATAATGGAATTACGGAATTATGTTACATAAAGATAAAGCAAGAGCATCAATCTCTTAACATTAGCTATTACATCACATCAAGTATCTACCATAAGCACTATTTGCTGTAGCAGCAGCTGCAGACAGTAATCTATCGTGCCAAGCTCTCATGTCTTTCATGTCCTGCAAATAAAAAGCATCGGACAGAAGCATAATAAGATTCCAATAAGTATATGAATAACATTACAATAATAAGTAGAGCTCTAACAACTGCCAATCTAAACACAAAATTGACATGGGAAACATGTAAGTACAATAATCACTCCTTTTACACACAACTAAATTTTTTTTATGAGTTTTACTTTCCCTTTGCTACCGATGGTTCATTCAAACAACGAAATTAAAGTCCAATTACTCAAAGCAATTTAAGTATGGTATACATTATGTAAAACTGAATCATTGCCTACTAATCTGCAACTAAGATAAGGGGGGGAAAGCCTATGTGGGAAATTAAATTGTCATTTCCTTATTTCAGATTTCGTCTATGATATAGGGCCATTTTCCCCAAAAGCTATAACTGATAGAAGATGCGCAATCTAGCCCTACATCGCCTATAAGCAGACCTATGAATCCACCCCAAGCAATATTGGTTTGGACCTTTACTTGGAATTAGACTGATGCTCTAATTCGCGAATTGTTATAATGTCAAATATTTCCCTGAACAGCATTTAGTGTGGAATTGCACAGAGCCGCCCATTCAATTTACAGGATTATGCCATCAAAATTACCTTCGTAGTCAATGCACTGTGTTCATAAACAATTCTCAATTCAATAACACCATATTGTATAAGCGGGAAAAAAAATGTAACCATAAGAGATAACCTTTGCAGCTTGAGACAGCCCATCTATACTCAGAGCACGGCGATCCCAATTTTCCTTGAGCTCGTTTTTATGCAGCGTCAAATTTCTCAGCTTCCGCAAAGGAGACTTCATTTGTCCGATCATTAAATTTTGCGAATCATTCAAAAATTTATATGCAATGCAATGTGTTATATATAATTTTTTGCAGCCCAAAGCAGCTTTCTCTCCTGTCTCCCTTAGTCCAATATTTTACAGTTGAACTAAAGTCGCATGAATTTTCTAAGATGACTTCATCAGGTGCGCAAATATTGGTTGCGCCAATAGATGACAGTTTCGCTACACGTGGCAGGAAATTTTGGCGTTAAAGGAACTTCTCTCTAATTGGCTCGCTAAAGAGGGAAGAAAAATGTAATTAAATTAAAACTTTACGTGTTAATTTGACTCAACTTTAAGAAATATTTCATTCAAATTACTTGCTAAATTTGATGTCCATTTAACTGAACATTTTTCATAGTCAGATGCCAACTCATAACATTAAAAAGGGCATTTTCTTTCTCAACCTTTCAATTTTGTTGATTATGCATTCCAATAGCTAATTTTCGTCCAAGGAAATGTAAAATTCGTACGGGACGGCACATGATCGATTTACTCAAAAAAGTTACATAAGTGGACTCTACCACAAGTCAATGGATAGAGTAGTGTCGGATCTATGATTTCAGGATGACGAGAACTTCATAAATTGAGCTCTTGATAGATTGTCCGATCATATTATGGTTTTTCTTCTTTATGAATGACATGAAAATATATAGAAATCTTCTTCGACGATTTCTCTTCTTTTCATTTATTAGATGGATTCCATTCAATTTTTGTTCCCATCTGTACAATATTTTTGTATATTGAAGTCCTCATGTATATAAATGTTAAAAAAATGTAATTTTTTTTTTTTTTGTGTAACATTTGTTAATTGATTGTTTTGCACTATTTAATCTGTAAATGTGGAGGAGTGGATGCTGGTTTTTCATTATGTTATGTTGTTTGATTTATTTATTTATTTATTGTTAATTTTGATTTATCTATGTTTTCATGTAATTTTGAATTATTACGATAAAAATTTAAAAAAAATATATGGCATTAACATGTCCAGTGGTTTGAAATTGTCGATTAACTTTGAATCTGAAATATAGAATTTCTAAAGGGAGAAGGAAATTTGAATTGGGTTTTGTACGTAATCTCAAGTTTGATGAGTGAAATAACGAGAAGGGAAAAGAAACTTCGAACTTGATTTTGTACATAATCTCTAGTTTGATTGGTGAAATAACAAGTTTTCGCTTGTCAAATATCAAAATTTGTAAATATTTGATGAGCCAGTATGTCAAATCTCAAGTTTGCTATACAAAAATTGAGTATCATGAACAAATATTGAGTTTGCTCTGCAAATCTCGAGTTAGTTTGTTCACTTAACTTCAAACACACATAATTTTAATCATAATTCAAATATGCTTAACTTCAAGATTGAAATTATGATTTACGAGAGAATTTCTACATTTTCATTACTTCTCCACTTGTTCTACTTTTTTGGTCCAAAAGATGCTAATTCATGCGACAAACCCCCTTTTTATAATTTTTGCCCTGTTCTTCTTCTAGATCCAAAAGTCAGTATTTATTTTTAAAAAAAATTTCGTGTAACTTTTTTGATCTTAAGAATTGATGTTCCACAATACAAACAATAATGAAAACACGGATTCAAGGAACTAAAAAAAACTAAAAATTATTACAAAAAATCGTAAACCTATGTCAAAAATACTCTCACGGTCTTGAGCCTTCTCACGAGTCACAACTGAAAAGAGTACTCATATTAGCGGGGTATGGCCTTCAGGCAATACAGCCTAAGGTTAACGACGATGACGACCATCTGAGTCCGATGGTACAACTTCTTCATAGTTCAATCTTTAGTACATCACTTCTTATGAATCACAATAAACAATAGAGACTAAATTTTTATTTTATTTTATTTTATTTTATTTTTTTTGACTTTTGAGATTCAGATAGATTGAATTTGCCAAATCCTTTCAAATTATTCGGCTACGGGTCCAGTTTTTTAGGGGGGTTGAATTGGGTCTTCCGAATGAGCTCAAAATGTTAAATTGGCTAATTAACAAAATAGACATTCCCCAAGATTTATGTGCCCGTATGACGTTGGATCTGAAATGAGAGCCCCTCACATCTAGGTAGGAGGCAAGGCATGAAGATATTGAATTTTATTTTATTTGTAGCTTTTTTTTTTTTTTTTATGCAATT
>CAIGRB010043983.1:85664-96072 GCA_903798255.1 Fraxinus quadrangulata
ATTTTGAAAAAAAAAATGGGACTCAAACGGGGACATTTTTAATAGATTTTAATAAAAAAATTAATAAAATATATGAATAATAAGTTTTGATTCCATAATTGCTAAATATATTCTCACAACTGTTAAATATATTGCTAAATATAATGAATAAATATTAATGACCTTTAATTTAATTAAAATGTGGTATTAATATAATTACTCTTTTATAAAATGTGTGGTTAAAATTAATAATTGATTTTGACTTATATTTTTATTAATTTTTTAGTTAAAACATACAAGAGGCTAAATAATTTAAGGTAAATATTTTATATTTAGATATCAAATAAGAAAAATACTTCTTATACATAACTATTTACATAATGTTTTACATAATGATACAATGTCAAAATGTAAGTAATGAAATTATTTGAAATTTTGATCTAATTAAATCTAACCACATTTTCCTTATGTTTTACAAAATGACACGCGCACACGCACGCGCACATATGGGGGTAGGTACGGTGTCAAAATGTAAGTAACAAAATTATTTGAAATTTTGATCTAATTAAATCTAACCACATTTTCCTTATGTTTTACAAAATGACACGCGCGCACGCACGTTCACATATGGGGGTAGGTACGGAGGGAGGGAGGGAGGCAAGCAAGCAGGCCTGGGCTTTGCGTAATGCCCCCAAGCCCATTAAATATTGAAGGCAAAAGTGTATCAACCCAGTAGTAAAAAATGAAAAAAAAATTGTCTTCCTTGACTTCGTCGGCACAAATGAATAGAGCACACAAAATTTAGTTTTAGTTAGAGCACACAAAATTTAGTTTTAATTTTTTATTTTATAATTCTTTGTCATGTTCACAAGAGTCATCACTTTTAATTGCCAAATATAGATACTTTGGTTATGTATTTTTATAATGCTTGTAGTAAACAGTCAAACAACAATAGTTTAATTAATCAATTAATTAATTGCTAATTCATTTCTTAAAATAAACTAGCACTTAATTGTGGAACTTGGCATTAACAGGATCCATCAGAAAACTTACTGAGATTGTAACGAGAAAGACCTTTGCATTCTTCTTGAAGTGTATGGTGTTTCGACTATTTCGATAGACAAACACTACCTGCAAAATGAGGTTGGAGCTTTCTCTCTCATTGTACCTCCGACATGAGAATCAGTAGATGGTTTAAGAAGATAAAATATATAATTGATATTCAAATAGTTTGGGTTCCTCAGTCCATACATTTCCCATCTCAGGGGTATTTATAGGCCCATGATGCAACGTACATGTTTAGCAGTTATTGATGCCATGTGTCTCACGTAACTCCTCTGGCTCTCCCCATGCTCTAAAAGGATAATCTCCACTTCTTTAGTGGTTGGTTGTAACCATGATTGCCGTTGAGCGGTTCTCGTCCGATTCATGGCCATTTTTTGGATTAAGTGTGGTATGGGCCTCATAGTGGTAGACGACCTGTAGTGGTAGACGGCCCATATGAACGTAGATGCCTCATAGTAGTCGACGACCTGGAGGTGGTAGGCGATCTGTGATGGTAGAGGCCCTCTATGTTCATGGTAGTCGACGGCCTCGTGGTGGTAGTCAACCTTACATGAGGTGCTCCTTGTAGTATGCATATTAAGCAGTCATCACCTTGTGGCTATCGTAGATCATTATTGATGTTATTCATTTGGCCAAAGCCCCTTCTCCTTCTCCGGTCTCGTCTTCAAATCCCATAAGACTGACCGATTCCTTACTTTCGCCTGCCCATTGGACTGAGGGTGAGCAACAGAAGTGAGTCCGTGACCTATGTGATAACTTGAACAGAAGGCCTTGAAGTCGTGATTGTCATATTGCCTTCCATTGTCGGTGATGATAACTTTCAATATGCTAAATCGGCATATAATATTCTTCCAAATGAAGCTCTGTACTTTTGCTGTTGTGATAGTAGCCAAAGGCTCCGCTTCAACCCACTTTGTGAAATAATCAATAGCTACTAGCAAGAATTTTCTCTGCCTTTTGGCCACATGCAAAGGCCCCAAAATATCCATCCCCCACTGGAAGAACAGATTTATCCCGAAAATGCCTGACTGTTGCTCGGCGGGAACATGAATCAAATTTCTATAATGCTGACATGCATGTCACTTTCGTACAAGCTCATTGGCGTCCTCTTTCATCGTGGGCCAGTAGTACCCCTGTTGCAGAGCTTTGAAGGCGAGGGTAGTCGCCCCTTAATGATTGTCACAAATTCCCGCATGTATCTTGAGTAATACCTCATGAGCCTCGGTTGAGCACAAGCACTTCAAGTATAGCATGGTGAATCCTTGTTTGTAGAGTTGTCCATCGATTATTGTGAACGATGTTGCCCAAACTTTTAGTCTTCTCACCTCAGATACATCATCTAGCAATCTATTATTCGTAAGGTAATCTATCAATAGATCCAACCAGCTTTTCTCATGCTTTATGCCCGCTATGTCCACTATGTACTAAATTCTTTGCTATTGCAGGACTTGTATATTTTCTGTGCAAGGCAGGTTTTCGGGTTTGCTAATGCCAGCTTAGATTGGGCATCAACTCGCTCATTATCTCTGTGAGGGACTTTGGTTATTTTGAAACTTACAAATCCTCTTTGCATGTCCCTAACCTTCATTAGATAAGCTGCCATCTTCCCATCCTTTACTTTGAATTCACCTGTCACTTGTCCAATGATCAACTGAGAGTCACTATAAACTTCTACTGACGACACCCCAAGTCTGGCCGCCGGCTCAGGCTCGTGATAACTGCCTTATATTCGATGTCGTTATTCGTTGTAGGGAACTCAAAACACAATGAATACTCCAACTCTTCAGACTTCGACCCTATCATAATGATGCCTGGTTCGGACCCCTTTCCATGCGAGGATCCATCTACGAAGATTTTTTAAACTGCTTCCGGTTGCGAGGGACAGTCAGGTGGAGTAGTAAGCTTGCGATAAAATATGCCAATGCTTGCGCTTTCATGGCCGTTCTTGGCTTAAATTCAATGTCAAATTCACTCAACTTGATCGTCCCCTTCTGCATCCTTCCTGAAGTTTCAGGTTGATGCAAAATATATTTGACGGGTTGATCCGTTATGACTTGTACGGTGTGAGACTCGAAGTATGGCCTCAACTTTCTCACTACTACAACGTGCAAACACCAACTGCCCTGCAAGGCTATAATGTGTTTCTGTACCCCCTCAACACCTTGCTGACGTAATAAACCGACTTCTGCACCTTTGAAAGTTCATTCACCAGCACTGCACTGACTACATGCTTTGATACTGCTAAATATAAACTTAGCACATCCCATGCGAGTGGCTTAGTCAAGATCGGTGGCTGCTGTAGTAACTGCTTCAAGGATTAAAATGACTCATCACATTCCTTGGTCCTTGAAAAAGTGGTAGCACTTATCTGCTGCTCGATTCATGAAACGATTCAATGCTGCTACCCAACCGTTAGCCTTTGGATGCCTTCTACTATCAAGGCTCTTCATTTCTAGAATAGCTCGAATTTTATCTGGGTTTGCTTCGATGCCTCTCTGTGTTATCATAAAACCCAAGAACATTCCACCCGCTGTTCCAGAAACACAGTTCTCTGGATTGAATTTCAGTCTATTTTGTCGAGCGACGTCAAACACTTTCTGTAAGTCATCCACATGGTTGTTGGCCTTCATACTCTTGACGATCATGTCATCTACTTAGGCTTCAATTACACTCTTAACCAGGTCTCTGAAGACCTCATTTACCATTCTTTGATAAGTTGCCCCGATATTCTTCAAACCGAACGACGTAGCCGTATAACAGTAGGTCCCGGCATCAATTATGAAAGATGTTTTCTCCGATCTGACTCGGCTATGGAGATCTGATGATACCCAAAAAAAATCCAGAAAACTTAACCTTTCGTGACCTGACGTAGCATCCGCTAGGTGATCTATTCTGGGTAGCGGGTACGAGTCTTTTAGACACACCTTATTTAGACTGGTGTAATTTACACACATACGCCATTTTTCATTTGATTTTTTTTCACAAGGACGACATTTGCTAACCATTCAAGATATTGCACCTCCTTAATGAACCTTGCCTGCAGTAGCTCCTCAACTTTGGCCTTCGCCACAACATGTGGCTCCGGGGCAAGGTTTCTTTTCTTCTGTCTTATCAGCTTAGCTCCCCGTGAAACACTAAGATGATGTTGTGCAACAGACGGATCGATCCCTTGTATATCGCTCGGGCACCAAGCAAAGATGTCCAAATTGCTAGACAGATACTTCACCAGTTCTTCTCTTTCCTCTGACTTTAAGTCTCCCCAACGCTAAATTCAAGCCCTTCTGCCATCGAATTTTTTTTTTAGTATCAAGAGGCTCTATCCTCCCCCTTGGAGGCTCAAGGTCCAACATCATAACTAGTGGAGATCCCTTAGTCCGTATTCTATTAACATAACACTTCATCGAAGATTTGATTGCCCTTTGCACACCCCACAACACGACTGGTTGGGAATTTCATCACTTGGTGGTAAGTGGAAGAAATAGCCCCAGCAGCATTCAGCAAGGGTCGACCGTAGATTGCATTATATGTCATGGGGGTCTTGACAACCAAAAAGTTCGTTAGGATCACCAGGCTTGCGGGGTGTGCCCAATGTCACTAGAAATTCCATAGCTCCCTCGGGTACTATAGTGCCCCATCCAAATCCTTGGAGGGGGATAGATATTGTTTTCAACCTTTCCAGTGAGATTCTCAATTGCACAAATGCTTCCCAAGTGAAAACGTTCGCTACGCTACCACCATTAACTAGCACCCTCTTAACATTGTAATTCGCTATGTCGTCGTTGATCACCAAGGCATCATCGTTGGGGTTTACCACGTCGATTAAATCTTCCTCACTAAAAGTGATGCTGACACAGCAATCTGAATTGATGCGATAGATTATCGCGCAACTCCTACCACCATCAGCTGATGGCGCATCCAGTTCGGATTTCCATCCACCACCTTCTACTGATTAGAGGAGTATTCTGAATCCCATTATCTTTATATTATTGTGAATTTGTCATTATTGTTACGTACTCTTTAATATTGCCTTTTGTTATTAATAACAACATTGAGGATAATGTTTTACATAAGTTTGGGGGTTGCATTCGTCACATTTTACAGCAGATTTGTGTGACTGTGTGAAAAAAAAAATTAAAAATTTACAGTTTTCATTTAGTTATTTTCAGTTTCTATTTGTTTGTTTTCTAGCATTAGATTATAATTTTGTGTGCTTGTGTGAGTTTGATAACTTTTCCGGCTATGTGTCGAATATTGGAATAGATATGAATTGTGAATAATGAAAATAGTGTATTGTTAGATTAGTCATAGCTAGTTAGTGTGAAACTTGACATTTTATATACACAATACTCATGTTTGACATATTGAGTTGATGATTTGGTTCATTATTTAGAAAGTAATTGAACATAGTAAGTAAACCCGAATAACATTCATAGTGTGAATCCATAATCCAACTATAAGTAGTTTGGAGATGGTTGAGTTGTTACAGGGGAACATTGAGATGAGTAGCGATTTTGTGTATGATATTAACTTGTGTGGATTGTCTAAAACCAATGAGATGAGGATGAGGTAAAAGTTTTAAATTAGATATTAGTTTTAGAAATTGGATGTCTAAAAGAAAATAGACATTACACTAATCTTTGAGTAAATAAAAGTATCTTTTCGAGCATATATAACTTGAGTGATTAAGCTTGTGAGGGCAGTTTAAAACCCGATGCCCTATGTTCATCTGACTTGGGAGTCATCGGTCTAAAACTCTTTATATGAGTTATATAGAAAGCAAATGAGAAGATATTTAAAAAATTATATATATACATATTTATTTATTTTAGTTTAGTCTTAAATGTTGAAACAATAAAAAATAGAGGAGAATCTCGACTTGTTGAAATGAGAACTTGTTATTCTAAGGCCTATCCAACCTAGGAGAGGGTGATGAATAGTATTGAAAACGTTCAACTTAGGATATACCCCGAGAAAATTGAGTGAAAAATATAAGTTTGGGGAGATATATATCTCTCGAGCAAAGTAAGGAAATATTTGACTAATATGGATTAGGTGTTGGGCCAATCATGAGCTTGATATGTTTACATGAGTTCACACACACACACACACGTCGAGTTATGCATTTAACAAGTGGAGATTGATTTGATTTTGCACTATTGAAATTGTTCATTTTGCTAATTACTAAGTTCCAATCCTGAGACATGACAGGTTAAACCATGTTTACTTAAAGTTAAGTTACAATTTTGTTTGAGGACAAACGATAGTTCAAGTTTAAAAGAGTTGATAAGTGCGTTTTACACATTTATTTTGGGCTAAAACACGGACTATTGTTGATAAATATGTTGGAATATAGTTTAATTATATGTAATTTATGTTTTACATGATAAAGTGATGAATGTGGTGAAAATTAGGAGAAATAAGTGGAAAATGACTAAAACGAAAGAAAATCAAAGTTCGGGGACTAAGATACAAATAATTAAAAGATGACCTGGAAGAGGAATTGAAGATGTGAAGATGTCGAGGTCAAGTTGAGCCAATGAATGAAGAGTTGGTCAAAGAAGAAGTGGGAAAAGAGGTCGAGAAACGCGAAACGGAGTTTGGAGGACCAAAATGAAATAATTCAGAAATCGCCTAAGCTATGCGGTCGCGTAGCATTATTCCTATGCTGTTGCATAGGCTCCTTTAGAGAAATTCAGTTCCAATTCAAGTCTTCTATGCGACCGCATGTCTCTGAACTATGCGGTTGCATAGTTGGTTTGTTTTGACGCGATTTTCTGGTTTCCTTGTATGATTGAAACACTTAAGAAAACAACATCATGGTTACATATTTAAGCCCTAAGACCATCGAAAATGCGACATAATAGATTCAGAAGGGTTTTGAGAGAAGAAAGGAGGCAAAAACAAGATATGCAACATCACGAAGCGAAGATTAAATTTAAGAATCGAATTGGTGATGTCATTCTTTATTTACTTTTCTGATTTCTTTCTTTCCACCACGCTAGACTAGATTAATTCTGTATTAGGGTTAGATGAACTATGTAATATGATTTTTAAATTTTAGTTTTATATCTTTGACATCGAACACGTTTTTGGGATGTTTGAATGGTTTATATGAATTTCTTTTCTCCATAATTATTGGGTGCATAATTGTGTGAGTATGGTGGCTTTTCATGCATTCGAAAGAAGGGGAATAGATTCGACGCAATATAAATCATCATAGGGCCCTATAAGGGATATAAATATACCACTATATCCTATGTGAATATTTAAGTGCTCACAAAAACTTGTGCATTCTTGTAAGTTCGGATCCGTAATAGAAATATAGTTAAGTCACATATTAGAATATGTTTGACTTTATTCGAGAAAGACTGTTAAATAATTTAGGAGCATTGATTCTTTAATATTTTAGTCGTGCGTCAAAGTATAGAACTAGGTTTACAAAGAGTTTTACATAGAGATTTGTGATCCTAGTACATTCATCATATATTGGAAAAATCTCAATTTACATTTGATATATATTTCATTCTGTCGTGATAAAGCATTCATAATCGCATCTATATCAGTAACTTGGTTATAAATTCATGAAAAACAAACACTTTCATTTTATTGTCTCGGTTAAAGGTCTTGATAATTCGAAGTAGAACTAATCAATCCTTGTGGGACAATACTCGGATTAAAAAAATTCACTTTATTACTTGTTAATAAACAGTACACTTGCGGTGTGTTTTATTTGAAATATATTTTCTTGAAAATTTTTCTTGTGGGAGCCTAAGATTCTCACATTATGAGCGTCTCTAGCAGTGCCCATTTATGTTTCAACCGTTATGAGTGTCTCGTGAAAAATATATGGTTGTTGGTATTTGTGGTTTTAATTTGTGGCCTGCTATAGTTGATTTTTTGTGCAGTAGGACCATTGATGGAGGGCGGTGCCTCGGTGCCCATTACATTAATTACTTGTGCATTATTATTAGTATTATATTAATAGAGGTGCCTTATATTAATTGTTTGGGATGTAAATCTTCAATTCTTTTGTGAAATCAAATTATGTTGTGAAAAGAGAGAGAAGAGAAGAGAAAATAAAATGTAATAGACTATATATATTATAATGAGAATCAAAGTCCTATATTTATAGAGAATGATTAGGGATACAATGGTAATAATTTCTAGAGTTGTAGGGATACAATTGTCATTCACTAATAAATTATCATTTACGACACTCTTTCTTGACTGACACATTGCAAAATTTATGTCTCGTTAAAACCTTATTTGATAAAAATTCAATGGGATAAAAAATCAAACAAAAGAAAAAGAGTACAATTATTTGGAGTATACAAATAAATGCTACCTCATTAAAATCTTGCTAAAAAAACCCATTGGGATAAAATCTAAGCGAATGAAAAAGAGTACAGATACTCCCCCTGATATTGATCACTAGAAATCTTTGAGTCGACGCATCCAAATTTCATAAACCAATTTCTTGAATGTAGATGTCGACAGTGCCTTTGTGAATAAATCAACTACATTGTCATTTAAACGAATTTGTTGAATATCGATATCGCCATTCTTCTGAAACTCATATATATGAAAGAATTTTGGAGAACTATGCTTCGTCCTGTCACTTCAATATAGCTTACTTTGAGTTGTGCAATACAAGCAGCATTTTCTTCATACAAAATTATTGGACTATCTTTTGTTGAAATTAATCTGCATGATGTTTGGATATGATGGGTCATGTTCCTCAACAATACACATTCTCGACTTACTTCATGGATTGCAATAATTTCAGAATGATTTGAGGATGTTGCTGTCAATGATTGTTTCATAGATCTCCATGATATAGATGTTCCTCCATGTGTAAACACGTATCCTGTTTGTGATTTAGCTTTATGTGGGTCAGAGAGATAATCTGCATATCCTACTAAAGCAGATCCCGACTTTTGAGAATAAAATAATCTAAAATCAATAGTACCCTTTAGGTAATGAAAAATATATTTAACACCATTCCAATGTCTTTGTGTTGGTGTAGAGCTATATCTTGCAAGAAGATTTACAGAAAAAACTATATCGGATCGAGTGCAATTTGCAAGATTAGTTAATGCCCCAATTGCATTAAGATATGGTACTTCAGGACCAAGAATCTTTTCTCCATCTTCAAGTGGACAAAAAGGATCCTTTTTTATATCAAGTGATTGAACAACCATATGTGGTGTCAATGGATGTGCATTATCTATATAAAATCGTTTTAAGATTTTTTCTATATATGTAGATTGATGAACAAATAATCCTTCTGGGAAATGTTCAATTTGCAATTCGAGACAAAATTTAGTTTTCCCCAAATCTTTCATATCAAATTCATTTTTCAAATAATCCGCAGTTTTGTTGAGTTCTTTAAAAGTTTCAATTAAATTTAAGTCATCAACATAAATTGCCACATTTGCAAATCCAATATTTGTTTTCTTTATGAAAACACATAGGCAGACATCGTCATTTTTATAGCCTTCCTTCAACAAATATTCGCTAAGGCGATTATACCACATGCGTCTGGATTGTTTCAATCTATATAATGATCTTTGCAATTTAATTGAGAACATGGTTCTCGGGCATGTATAATTTGTTTCTCGCATTTTAAATTTTTCGGGGACTTTCATATATATATATCACTATCAAGTGAATCATACAAATAGGCAGTTACTACATCCATAAGGAACATATTAAGCCTTTATGACACACACAGTCAAACTAATTAAGAATCTAAAAGTGATGGTGTCCATTACAGGAGAATATGTTTCCTCATAATCAATTCCTGGTCTTTGTGAGAAACTTTGAGCTACGAGTCGGGCCTTGTATCTTGTAATTTCAGTATTTTCATTTATCTTTCGTACAAAAATCCATTTGTATCCAACAGGAATTACATTTTTATGTGTTCGAACTACATGTCCAAATATTTTCCGTTTCTCTAAGGAATTCAATTCCGCCTGTATAGCTTCTTTCCACTTTGGCTAATCATTTCTATTTTGACAGCCTTTAACAAACAGTGGTTCAGGATCTTGATTTTGCATAATATCAATAGCCACATTAAAGGCGAAAATATTGTCTATAACAACATTATTTCGTTCCCATAATTTATGAGATAACATATAATTTATTGAAATCTCATTATTTTCAATATTTGATTGATCAATTTCCTCTAATGTTACTTCTTCTGAAATTTTTGGTAGTTTTTTTCTTGTACTTTTCTTTTTCGAGGTATAGAGTCTTTTGAACCAATTGGTCGATCACGCTTCTGGCGTATTTCAGATTCATTTGCTACAACAAATTGTCGTGCAAGAATATCAATTTTTGCTGGAATATTTTCTGATGGTAT
>CAIGRB010043983.1:96310-108696 GCA_903798255.1 Fraxinus quadrangulata
TCTATGCGATCGCATAGATTTGTACTATGCAGCCGCATAGAGCAAATCTGGACAGAATATTTCATTTTTTCAAATTTTCCTTATTTCACTAGGATTCTAATTTATTGCAACATTTTATTATTTTAGTAAGTTAATTCTGGTACAATTAGGGTTTTAGACTTGTCCTATAAATACTTGGTTATTATTCATTGTAAAGACATTTTGATAAAATTTATTATTGAGATATATTCGAGAGGCTATTGTATTTTTCAAACCTTATTCTTCTTAGAACATTCTGAACTTATCAAGAAGATTCTTGTGACGTTCAACACTGAGTGCGGATCACGTGTTGTGTAATCATTATGTCTTTCAAACTTCATTTTTGTTTGGTTACTTGGTTCATTAATTATTGGTTCAAACTTAAAATCGGAATTATTCTTTGGGCTTTCTTGGGATCTTCAATCTCATTGTGGGTTGCGTAGTGTTCGTTGCTACGCGGTTCTCTTTAGTTGGTATCAGAGCACGGCTCTAAAATAATCAAGGTTATATCTTTTATTGTTTAAGTTTTGTTTTCTTCTTTTCTATTGTTTTTTCTTGTTCTTCGAGTCAGTTCTTAGTTTTTGAGTTGTGATCCAAAAAAAAGTACAAAAAAAGAGTCAATTTTTTTTTTCGAACTATTTACAAGTCCAAATCAATTTTCTTTTGTTTTGCTAGACTTATAGTTAAATTCCCGAGGTAAAAAAATATCGAAAAAAAGGCAAAAAATATTTATTATTGATATTATCGGAAATATCCAGCAGTTCTAAATTTCAGATTTGAGTAAAAAAAAGGAATCGTTCAAGTTTATTCAATTTTACGTTCTTAGATAGTCCATTGATATTCATTCATCGTGTTGATTGAGTTCACCTTGTTCCTTGAAGTACTTGAGCGAAAGTACTGAGTGGTAAATGGCAGAGTGGTGAGATTAATAGAGGGAAAAAGTTAATAATTGAGTGATACACGAGTGAATATTTGTGAGACAAATTCTATAGAATTTGGATGTCAGACAGAGAGGGTTCCAATTCAAACAGGCAGTCGAACCAAAACCACATGGCGGATGATATAATAAAGCGGTTTGAACGGGTGCCTAGGGATGTGAGTGAAAGACTTGATAGGTTAGATACATCGGTGGCCAACCTTCATAGGGAACAATCAAATGCAAAGAGACCGGGTAGGCAGGAGCCTAGGATAGATATGCATGATGATTATAAATTTAGTAGTGATATGGATGTTGGTGCTTCGTTGGTGGGTGATATTGGGAGGATGAGAAATAGAGGAGGTAGGTTGGAAAGATGAGGTAGAAATAATTTTGGGAATGAAGTAGATGGGAATATGGGCAATACAAAGATGTCAATTCCACCGTTTAAAGGAATGAGTGATTCGGGGGCTTATCTAGAGTGGGAGAAGAAGGTAGAGTTAATATTTGAGTGCCATAATTATTCGAAGGAAAAGAACGTTTCAAGTTGGAATATGGAAAATAAGTACCCCCATGATTTGACATAATACTATTTTGTGAAATATCATAAATTTGATAAATTGCGTATGTTTGGAGAAGTTGCAATTCTTGTGAATCAAGATACTTAGTCCTCTTCATTGTACTATACTATACTTAAATGTGTGAAACTAACTGAGTTCGTTTATGCTTGGAAAATCATTGTTGGTCTATGTGATGACCTTGATCAAATTGTGTGTGATCAATTTAAATGTAGTTGGATTGAAGTACATTGTATATAATTTTAATTGAAATAAATTGTGGATTGACGACCACTATTTGGAAAGTACGTAGACTCTCACAAAGCATTCGATATGGACATTGTCTATTTGATAAATGAATTAAATTATGAAAGAGTTGATAAACACTATGTTCAAGTACGATCCAAAAAAAGTGGGGGTCAACATTAATTTCTGTAAACTTATATGAAATGTTCAAAACTTGTGTATGCAACTTTATTAGATTGCATATGTATTCCTAATTAAGAAATTGTGGGGGTAACTTAGTTTAAAAGCTACATTTCCCTATATCTTATAGTAATAGAAGAATGTCTATGAAGTGAAGATGTAGAAAAATCATTATATAGTTATAAGGATGATATACACTAAGTCTAAAGTGGATGCAATAGGTTAAAAGCCAATTATGACATTTGTTTGGATATGCAATAACAATTGGAATATTTTAAAAATATTCATAAAGTTGAAATGCATTATAATGTTAAATACCCATAATTTTGAAATCAACTAATAAATGTGATTGACTAGTGTAGTGTTTTGATAGAAATCCTCCAACCGTAATTGAAAATTGATAAAATTTTAGATAAAGCTCATGAGAAGCATGTGACTTCGTAAGAGGATTTCTTAGTGGGTGACAATTTGTATCTATTAAATAAATCGATAGTTGGCTATCTATATTTGATGAGATACTAAGCCATCTGTAATGAAAAGTCTAAACATACAAGTTTAAGACAATACTGCATAAGAAAATTAATCAAGAGTTGAATAATTTCTCTAAATTATGTTAAGTCAATAGAGAACTTAGCGAATTCTTTAACTAAACATCAAAATTGAGATTTAGTAATATCTACTCCTAGTAGAATGAAGTTGAAACTTTTAAAACAAAAGATCCACAAATGATAGCAACCATACATGTCATTATTTAACAAAGTAATTCACATGTTCAAAGGGTAACAACAAATCATTCAATATGTTGATAGTTTTAGCATTATAAAATCCATAATAACCCTATCGTAGTTATATAATGATGGTTGTTATTGAAGTGAATGTTGAGCTTTATGCTTTTAATGAAGTTTAATACTAAGTACAAGTATCTCTAAAGTAACAAAGATACTAAAAGAACTTCATCTAGATGAACTTCAAGGTGGTGTCGTCTCAATAGAGAGTTAGAGTTTCTCTCTTAAAAAATTGTTGAAATGGATGAGCGCAAGACCATATTAGCGAGTGAGGAACTTAAGAACATGTAATACTTGTGTGTGTGTGTTCTTATCGGTATTATCATATGGAATAATTGGTTCAAAGCTTTCACGTTGCCTTTAATTTCGACGTAACTTTGTTTGATTTACACTATAGTTATATTCAAATTAAAAGATATTTAATCCTTATGTATAAGTATTGCACATTTTGAATATGAGATTTCATTTAATTTTGAACAAGTTGGGGATTGTTGAAATTATTGTTCAAAATCAATAAAAACAGATTTGGTATTAAACATGGATTTGGAAGCCAAAGTTTGCACTATGCGACTGCATAGTTGGAGAGGGATGCGGTCGCGAGAGGGATGCGGTCGCATGTATACATGCAGGGTTTCAGGCCCTGCAATTGAGTCTTCTATGCGATCGCTAGAATTGATCTATGTGATCGCGTATGTTTAAAAAATAACCGTTGGCCTGACTTCCTTGTTTGAATTTTTGGTGGGTTTTGGTGAAAAATTTGCAATTTTCACGGATTTTTGGCATCATTTCATGGGTATTGATTGAGACCTACATATAGATGTCTCATTATCAACACAAATTACATTAAAAAACCATTATTGAAATAATTTGAAATTACATTCCATTACAAAATAGAAAGATAAAATTATTTTCATTCATATTCAAATTCCTCAGAAAACACTAAGTGCTTAAATGTTTTTCTATTACAATGCTTGATAAATCCTATAAATCATTTGCCAAAAAAACCATTTAAGCACCAAATTTCAATCCGAGAGGGGACAAATATCGTTTGAGAACAACGATATAATTATCTTGTTTAGGCCTTTTGATTCTTCTTTGATGATCATGATTATTTGTTTCCAGTTTCTTCTCCAACCCCTTCAAGTGGAAGAACAATATTTTACTACAATCTCAAATGATAATTCTGCGATGGAAAATGGAACCACCATGGCTGCGATCAAGTGATGAATCTATATTCATGAATTTGAATTCGGTAAATCATCACTTTGTTTTCTCAACTATTTAGATAAGCCGAATTTTATAGCGATTTTATGAGCATAAAATGGTACCATTGAATATGAATATAATATGCACATTATCGATGTAATATCCCCAACAAATCTTAAGGTGAATTTCTTGTGTGCATATTAAATTACATGTGCAATAGATATGAAAATATTGCATGAATAAAATTTAAAACAGATTTTGATATATCATGAGTGTGATAAATATATTCTAGGGATAATTGCAGTAGATGTCCCAAACATTTCAGATTTTTGCGCACTTTACCCTAACCTTTAATTTGTGCCAACCGCAGTCCCAAAAGTTTCAGAAATACGTTGCAGAGGTCCAAATGGTTTCCATCCATTTGACCGTTAGTTTAACCAAAATAGTAAAGTTTGACTATTGTTGACCAAATTGGTAAGGGCAAAAAAAAAATACATTTACAATTAAAACATTAAAAAAAATAAAATGAAAAACACTCTCTCCCCGCAACAACAGTGCCGAACACTGTGCTGACACCGTCTCCTACTCAGTGCCACCGCCACCATCTCCTCATCTGTACCACCACAACCACCGGTAAATGGAACCGAATGAAAGCACATGGAAAGCGGGTTCAAAAACTCACCACCAGTAAATGAAACCGAATGCAACCCAATTCGCCACTGTCCCCCCTCAATCTCTGAAACTCATCCTCACACACGAGTTTAGAAATCCAATTCCAGTTCTAAAACCGATATACAATACATAATAGGCTTCAATAATCAATGAAATCACAAAAACCAATTATAATTACATAAACCAAATATTCAAGATCCATGAGAAATCCGGATTGTGGAGCACTCATTTTGTCAATTACCACCTCAGCCACACCCTCAATTGCTTGACTTTCCTTGGGCTTAACTGCAGAAAGTGGGTTTGGGTTAACAGGTTTCGTTCTCACCGACGGAAGATCCAGAATCCCAAGCGTACTAAGTGGTCCTCACGCACGCAGTCACCATTCTGAAATTCATCCTCACACCCAGGTTCAGATGGCGGGGTAAGGGTTTTACGGTGGTTGCGGTGGTTGTCTGTGTGGATGTTGTGGTGAGGAGCGTGGCGCAGGTACGGTGGAAGGTGGGGGTGGATTTTCGTTCGAGTGGAGACTGCTTCCTCCCCGTTCGTCGCTTTTTTTTTTAATGTTTTTAATTGTAAATGTACTATTTTACCCCTGCCAATTTGGTCGATAATGGTCAAACTTCACTATTTTGGTCAAACTAAAGGCGAAACCATCCATTTGGACCTCAGTTGCGTATTTTTGAAACGTTTGAGATTGTGGCTGGCACAAATTAAAAGTTATGGTAAAGTGCGCAAAAATCTGAAAGGTTTGGGACCTCTGCTGCAATTATCCCTATATTCTATTGCAACATTTTAATTAAGAAAATTCATGATAGCATCAACTTATTGAATGAGCCGATAAAATAATATTCCAATTTATGTTCATGAGTAACGAATCTGTGTATTATAGTGATTAAATGCACATAATCAATAGTGATTCTATAACGTGGAATCATTTATTTATATTTGAATTCATTTATTTATCGTTGTCTACATTTATGTCGAATTGATTTGTGTCGACTATTATAAATTCCAAATAAGTTGGTTATTATATTCTAATTTTGTTTATAATTTACATACAGATGATGTATCAAAAAGAAAGTGGAAAGTTATTTTTTATTTGGTTGAAGAAATTTTAACCGAATTATATCTCATCACATCATTTATATATAAACATATTATTTACATTTAAATAAAGTTACCTGCCAAAACCCATTAATCTACTCTGAATCATGAGAATCAGAGAAGATCAAACTTGTTCTTCTTACCACTTACCCAAACCACCCCACCCCACCCCC
This sequence comes from Fraxinus quadrangulata, assembly GCA_903798255.1. Classification (NCBI taxonomy): domain Eukaryota; kingdom Viridiplantae; phylum Streptophyta; class Magnoliopsida; order Lamiales; family Oleaceae; genus Fraxinus; species Fraxinus quadrangulata. Next base: position 102,168 of record CAIGRB010043983.1, read on the forward strand.
ATCCAACCCCAACCCAACGGCTAGTTCGCAAGTTCTTGTCTGAATATTTGAACCTTGGACTTTGGGGAAGTGAAGGATGAGATATATTAGTCAAGAAACAATTAAAGAAGAGAGAGAAGAATCCCAGCCGTAACTACTAAATACTAATAATTCGTCTACATATTCAATAGGAGCATGAGAGAGATAAACGGCATTAATTGTTGAAGACAGGATACATTAATTTCTCTGACTGGTAAATTAAATGGCCTTTCGATGATCTCATTGCTACCACCCACCTGCCCTTCTCTGCAATCTAACCCACTCCTCCACAACTCATTTAATGCACCCTTTTCCCTTTACAGTAATGCATTAACTGCATTTTGCTCTCGAGATTAAGAGCCATTAATCCATTCAGAAGTGTTATTTAAAACTTTAAAAAACATGGGTCTGTTTGTATGCGTTTTTCATAGCTTTAGCTTGCTAAATGCAGGGCTAACTTGTGCAGAAACAGATTCGTTTCTTGGTAGAGAGGGTCTCAGTATTACTGGATTTGGTGGTGGTGCAGCACATACTGGGATCACTGACCTCATTTGAACTGCTGGAGCTGTTCTTTGTGGATTGTACCACTCTGCGAATATAGACCAACCCTTGATTGCAGGAACTGCAATTTTAGACGGAGTTGTTAGTCCAACAAGGCTGGTTCTAATATGGGTTGTTCTTGCAGCATCTGCTATTTGATCGGGCACTGAAATGTTGAGCTTCCCATTATTGCTCATTTCAATAGGCTTCTCGATGAACTTCGATATACCATTGCACAATTCATCCTTGTCCCTTTCCACAACGGCTAACATTTCTTGGAGTTCAGCTTGTGAATTCTTCATGATTTGTGCTGGGGCAGGCTTTGGTTCTGTTTGATAGAAAGTTAGACAATTTGTGGACAAACTTGGGGGTAAGATTTTTGACATTGTTCTGGGTGGTGGAGGGAGCAAAGATAGAAAACTGTTCTGTTTTTGCCTTGATTTTTCCAACTTAGAATCTGAAAACAGATCCATCAACCTCCATTGTTGTTGCTGTGCAGAACCAGAACTGTTTGTAGCATTGTCTCTAAAAGTCCTCTGCATTCTTTTTCTGGGTTGATTCTGATGAATATGATCCTTTCTCCTGATTACTCTAATTTCATCTTTGCGTCCAAGATTGGAAAGCACTCTACCAACTAATACTCGATCTTCGTCGTCCCCTTCCCGGCTGTCGACTTCCTTGCTTGTCTGAGACAGTGAATCAAAATTTGGCACTGCACAGAAGAATCTATGTTTTTTAACATTCAACGATGTATGAACAATTGATAAGAAAGTAGAGAAATGGCATATAAAATATACTTGTTTTCAACAATGACCAGGCAGCAATTGCAGCATTCTTCTCAGCTTGCTTCTTTGTCTTGGCTGATTCACCCGTAAAACTCATACCAGCAAGCTCTACTGTACTAGTAAAAACTGGAACATGACCAGGACCTGTTCTAATAGTTGTGTACAAAGGAAGATCCAGTCCAGCTTTGTGAGCAGTCTCCTGAAGGAGATTCTTATACACTCCAGTCTCGTCCTGAGGAGATACAGAAACAGATTGAGCATATGAACAGGCAGTATATAGAAGAAAAATAACCATTTGCAGCAGAAATGAACTTACAAGAACTCTTGCTGTTAAGGATCTTGAAGGACCTCTGGCAGAGAGAGTATTGAGAGCCACTTCAGCCGCGGCGTGCTCGGCCTGCCGTAAAGTAGTGCAGTAAGTAGGATTTTCAAAAACTTCTCCATTGAAATTGACAGAACCTTTGAATCTTGGAGCATGATCAGGACCTTCTCTTATGCAGGCATATGAAGGGAGATTGAAACAGCTTCTTTGAGCAAGTTCTTGTAGCTGATTCTTGTACATATCTGCCTTAAACAAACCAAACCCATCAAACAACTTGCATAAACCAACATATTTTGAACAAGTAAAAGAGAATGAACTTACTCGCTTGAAGTGATTTGACTCTCCTCACTGCATAAGCAATGGGGTGTTAAATGTGTGTGTGTGAGAGAGAGAGAGAGAGAGAGAGAGAGACTTGCTGAAATGGAAAGTCTACTTGTAACTTTTATATTTGCTTGCATAATTTAACTCGGTAACTCTTATACCTGACACTATTCCAAAAACGCATTGATTTTGAGCTCATTTAACACATCATTAGATGATTTTTTTCCACAAAAAGAGGAATGTCAACAAAGACGTAAAGCACAATGAACAACTAGTATAATCCATGGCGAAATTAGCATATTAATTTATATAACCCTTTTTGGTCCTTTTCCCAATGCTGCACAGGATCAGATATTACATATTAGGCTTCTATGAAATTAGTTGACTCAATTAAAGTTTTTTTGTCTGTTGACTTCCATTCTGAATTTAAATTTTTTGTCTGTTGACTTCCATTCTGAATTTGCTGCAATTTATTGACTCGCTAAGCGTAATGTCATGTCCTATCCGATACCATGATCGTGGTCCGCCGGTAGATATGTAGGTGCCAAACACCTACTTGTAGATATGTAGTTTGGTATAACAGATCCAACGTAGATGATCCCCTCTATGTTACTGTAATTTATACTTCAACAAGAAGCAATATACAAGTGGGATTAAGAAAATAACAAAAGGAATGGCCAAAGCAAACAATTAGAACTTTACCAACTTAACACACACAATACACAATTGGGATTAAGAAAGCAACCATCCTCATACAAAGCCGTATGGCCAAAGAAACACTCCACGCCCGTCAATCAAGACACATCCAATGACATAACAATATGGTAAGTAAAATCACCACTAAACAGACGTTAACAACGAAGACCAACAAATGAATTTGAGCATTGTCCATCCGTCGTTACAACTTGGTCTATGTTGGTCGGAGAGTACTGCTGCTTCCTCCAGATGTGTTTGATTCTCCCATTCTAGATGCCAAAGCGAGAACTTCAGGTGACATTTCCCAGCTTCCACTTTTCCTTCCCCAACTGGATCTCCTGGGATGTATTCCAGGTCGATCAGCCTCATCTACAGTGTTCCTTATCTCTGGGGACATTTCACCTAATCCACGTTCCTTAATGTTTAAGCCATCATTGTCATTCAACTGCCCTTCGTGTTGATCCAAGACAGCACCGACATCTCCCCACACTGCCTTCCTTCCCATCTCAATGTCCTCCACTGCTTTACACATATTTGGACTAACGAAACCACCACCACCTACAGATCGAGCCGGCAAAGCAGGTTCCTTTGGTACCTTTGCCCTAAAATTGTTCTTAGATGGATGGACAGGACTGCAAAATATTTCCACAAAGTTCTGCACAACTCCTTTGTTATAGGGATTGGCACGCCGATCATACCGATATCTAAAATTCTCATAAGTAGTCTGCAAACAGCACGGAAACCTTTTTTCATTAGTCAGAACAAAAGCATGATAACTTTAAATAATGATAAACCTAAATCAATAGCAAGATTTTTATACCAGGAGAAAGGTCAGCTCTTACCTGATCTGTACTGATGAGATACAGATGGAATGCAGTAAGACCACCAACAAACCAAACTGATATAAAGGTGTAGATAATTAAAACAATAGAAGTGGGGGTCTTGGCCATTGCTTTCCATATTGATATCTCGTCAGTAACCATAATCCTTTTTATGTAAACCCAGCAGAAACTGAAAACATAGATACAAAGAAGAGTCGTCGAGAAGACAAACATGAAGAAGAAGCGGTAGTTCCTCTGCGACCAAAGTTGTCAAAGATTCAGAACACGAGTCAAATTGCAATTATAAAACACAAGACATAACAAGACAATAGTGTCTATAGTTGTCGGTGATAGGTGGGAGATTAGTTCTAGACAACGTGACAAAGTATATACCTAATGGCAGAGTTAACAAGAACTTAATGATTCTAGACCAGAGTAAACCTTAAATATGTCTAACAAAGGGCACTGGCAATTATGTGCTATCAAAAATAAAACCGTCGATATTTTTTTAACCAGAAGCAAGATTGACTCGGGCTATGCAATCGGCACATATGGGAAAATTGTACAAACTGGCATAATATGATTTCCACTCCCTCTATCCACAAATAATTACTTAGTTTGACTGTCGCAGTCGAACAGACAGGTTATTCATAGCCACGTTTTTTTTAGATTTCTTTGCCTTTTGGCTAAAGAAAAGGTTTCCAAGTAGTACTATTTGATAAAAAAATTCTTAGCAAGTATTTTCTTCGAGATTCAACAAAATTAAACGATATAACACACTAAAGACTTAATGTGAAAGTTAAACCAAATTAATTGAAGATGGATGCAGAGACTAATAATTAAGAAATTGAAGCAGTAAAACCAATGAATGGTGTGCCATATAGCAGGGTGTGAAGGTGATGGTATAAAAAGTAAAACTGTAGCACAACTTTTTCACACAACAGCATCACAATTAATATTGGCTATCTCAAGCAGAAAAAAATAGCATTTAAAGCATCTTTTAGATTAAGGTTATGCAAATCCATCAACTAAACCTTGATGTATGATTTATACTCCCAAAGTTCAAATACAGAGAATGCCTACTTATTCTGGTAAACTGCGAAGACCAACTATAAAACCAATAAATCACTACAAATTCCATGGCCAGCCTCCTGTTAGATGTCTAATATGTTATGTGACTATAAATTTTGGCAAGGTACAAAGGTCAACCTTAAAACCAAACTCCATAGCAAGCATATGTCAATGATGATAATTCATACTACTCTTCACTATATCCATTTATTTGGAAGCAAAATTTTATTCCGTTATTTATTTCAAAGTTTGTTCCCCATCCAAGAATTACGTTGTGCATACCAAATGTTTAAAGTTGAAATGGAAAATTCAGAGTGTTGCTAATTTAAAAAAGAAAAAGTAGAATACTTTTATCGGAGAGGTGAAAAATTGATTGAGCTAACTTTCAGAATATGCTTCTCTACTCAAGGCGGCGTTCAACTTGAGAATATATGTTGACAAAGTAGTGGTGGAAAAGCAAGTCATGTACTAGAGAATGCATTCTTACCAGTCCAATGCACTGCCCCACCCAAGGGCAGTGATGATCAAATCGTTCAACACAGTTATTACATATGGAACAGTGAGAGCAGCGGGGAGGTCTATAAAGCATACATGTGTCGCAGTACTTAATCTTCACAGTAATGCCATTAACCTCAACTTCCTTAATGCGAGGCAAGCGTAACTGTGGGGTCTGTGCACCTTCTGCACTTCCATTGTAACCTTCAGGTTCTGGAGGGTGAGCATTACGAGGAATTATACCTGGATCTCTTCCAGAAGTTAGTAGGAGAAGAATTAAATCCTGAAAATTCAACAGAGCAAAAAAATTATTCAACATTAAATCATGTTTCAAGATTCTTTTACATGACATGCACAAAAAGTATGTGTCCAGTTACTGCTGCCTATTGATAACGATCTAATGTCTAAGCGAAACAAAATAAGGTCCAGTCTGGAGTAAAAAGAAAAAAGAATGTTTTCTCATCTAAAACATCCAAAATCAATCCATCAGCAACAAATACAATGTGGTGATAATTCATAGCACTAGCACTACCAATAAAATCTTTTCTGATCAAACTTAATGCATAACTAAGCTAATCCTAAATGGAAAGGAATGATGTAGGGGGAGTTTATTAAAACCATTGAATTTGGAATATGGAAAAGTAGCTCCCTAGTGGGGAACGACTCCTTTGATGAGTGTCGCAATGGCTCTAGTTGCGGTAATTCTATATATTATTTTGGAGATTTATAATACTTCCATTTTATTGGATGGAATTTCAAGGAACGACTCCTTTGATGAGTGTCTCAATAGCTCTATTTTGTCAACTTAGTCTCAAAGCATGTTTATAAGTGTTATAGTTGTAATGCATAGAAAAGCTTACTTGATCAGGTAACATACGAAGGGATACGTTACCAACAAATCAGGGCAAGTTTGAAGGCCAACGTCCTGTTAGAGATCTAACATATTATAAGTCAGTACAAAGCCAAACTGGCAGCAACTACATGTCATATAGATAATTTACCTCAACATGTAAAGACCTTGGTTTTCCTTGGAAAAACAAATGAACAGATTACTTCTCTAATTGCATCAACATTAGGTGTTGAGAAAAAATCTACACCAACTATCCCTGTATAACCATAGAATATAAACTTCCATCGTGACCCTATCACTTGTTACTTTAGGCTCTCAGCAACAGTATTAAGGTTTAGGCTTTAGCCACTTGCTACTATATAAAGTCCCATTAATCACAGTAAAACCAGTTTAGTCAATGAATACACGTAGCCCCTCTTGAATAAGTTAGAAAATTAACTGTTTTCCACTCCATTTCCTTTTTCTTGTAAAAAATGAAGAATATAACCATCCATAGAATATAGATGTAATTAAACTTCTTGGAAATCATGTAGTCAGCATGCCCATATACACCTATTTTATGAGTTCAAAATGGTACAGTTAGTTGACGAATACAGATATCCTCTTTTTT
>CAIGRB010043983.1:112988-128333 GCA_903798255.1 Fraxinus quadrangulata
GATTGTTCACGAAAGTATATTTCGAATTAAAACTACTGCAAGTGTATGGTTCGTTAACAAGTAATAAAGTGAATTTTTGAGTTCAAGTATCGTCTCACAGAGATTGATTAGTTCAATTTTAATTATTGCGACCTACCCGGAACAAGAATAATATGATGTGTTTGTTTGTGACAAATTATAAATAAATTAATCTACTTATGCAATTATGAGTAAATTAAATAAACTAAATGCAAATTGACGTGTTTAATAAATGACAAACGCACTATGTAACTTCCCAATATTTTTGAAATTCGAAGCGTTACAAGAAAAATCTTTTTAATTGGAGCATTTTAATGTTAATCAAAATAATTGTAACTAATAAAATTTTTGGATTTTGAAATATAAAAATAATGATAGATATTTGTCCATATATACTTAGACACTTATGGTGTAATTTGATTTTGGAAAACATCTCGAGAAAATTCAGCAACTATTGGTTGCGCGGCAGCTGAGAGAAAAATATGTTTGACCTAGTAAATGTCGACTAAAATTTATGAAATTTTAACACAACCTATAACACTCATATATGTACAATATATTTAAATTTGGGGTCTCGATGATGATGATTGAAGTACAAAAATATTTTTCAACTATGCTAAATAGTATTTTCGAAACTAACCCGATGCAATCTACTAAAACAGACATAACGTTTTTTCTAGGTAATATTTAAGATAATTCGAAAAATCACTATTAGAAGACTCGTAAACCTTTCAAAACCCATTGATTTCACTCTAAAACATGTACCATAGCTCGAATTATACCATTTTTAAGTAAGATGACAAAATCTGAAAATTCAATTCAATAGTAATTAAACTTCATGCATGATCAATTCAATATTTCTAAATTATAGTTGATATGTAATGTATATAAAAACTAGACGAAATAGACGATTAAAAATTTTTAAAAATGGTTATCTAAGTGTTCGTAAGAGATTTACATAATTGAAAATTTTACTAGAAAGTTAAAGAGCATTTCAAATCGTCGAGCACTTGTCACTATGTCAAACCACTTCCATGTCTTGAATTAACCTGTAAATTTTTTAAGAATGAGTACCACAGAAATACTTAGTATAAAACACTTAATTAAATGACAAAAAAATATATTTTCTAGAAATGCAAACTTTGGTTATTTGTGTTACCATCAATTGCAAAACGAAGCGGTGATAAAATATTTTGCTTACTCTTAAGTTTTGATACCCCTTTCAAGTAACAAAAAATATCTCTTCATTTCCTGTTTGACCACTAAATGGTGCTTCCATCATAAATAACACAATAACATGTTTAATGCAAACTGAAAACCAATAATTTCTACTTTACTTAAAAAAGTGTCACAAGCACCCTACCTTAAATACTTGAAGTTTGAATACCCTTTTTGCGTCCAATTTGAAATAAAATGCAACGTACTTTTAGCCTCTCCTTCAGAAAATTTTCAAATTCAAGGTGCATTAAATCTATGGCATATAATTATGTGTATAAATGGGATTAATGAGTTAAAGTTCAGGTAAGTTTTGCAATTGAAATGGCTTTTTTTTAATTTAATAATTATCATAATGGGTTTTACATGATTGAAACGGTTATGACATTTAATGGATAGTAAAAATTTAAATGAAATGCCTAGTGGAGAAAAAGAAAACTCAGATTAAGGGATAAGAAGAAACTAAAATACGTGGCTGAATAGATGAGAGTTATTTGAAGGACAAAAATCATGTTTAAGGGTTATTTTGCATAAACAATAAGTGTATTTAAATTTTAAGAACTTAACATATACAATGATTAATATAAAATATGTCATCACAAACATTTAAAAGAGATTCGACACCTTACAAAAAAAAAAATTTAAGACAAGTGCGTGCAACTTTAATATCGTGACTCAAAACTTGAACTTGAACTCTTAGAAAGTGTCGTAGAAAAATTTATTTTAAAACGAAACACAAGGTTAATTTTTTCTCGGTCGCTACAGCTTTCCCCACTTCTTTTTCCATAGTAGCCTCATCCTTAACATGTTTACCCTACTGGACTTTGACAAATGGAACTTTATGATTTCTCAGAACATGGTCATTTCTCTCCAAAAGCACTATAGGAGCTTCTTCTTACGTTATATCACTATGGACATCCAGTGATCAAACATTCACCACATGGCTAGGATCTGGGATATACTTTCCCAACATAGAAACGTGAAATATGATGTGCACTGCTGATAGTTCGGGTGGAAATACTAAACGATATGCTACATTCCTAATTTTTTTCAAGAATCTCAAATGGACCGATTAATTTAGGACTCAATTTTCCTTTCTTTTCAAATCGTAGTATTCCTTTCATCGACGCTACTTTGAGAAATACTTTATCTCCAATCTCAAAAGTCAATTCCTTTATCATTTTGTTGGCATAACTCTTCTATGATCTCGAGCAATTTTAATTCTTGATCTAATTTTATATATAGCCTCTATATTCTTCTCGACCTATTCTGGACCCAAAACTTTACTTTCACCAACTTCATCCCAGTATAATGACTAACGACATCGTCAAGCATACCAAGCCTCATACGGTGCCATGCCAATAGTTGCTTGGAAGCTATTATTGTATGCAAATTCGACTAATGGTAAATGATCTTCCCAGTTACCACCTAAATCTAGGACAGAAGCTCTCAACATATCTTCAAGAACCTGGATAGTTCGTTCAAATTGTCCGTCAGTCTGAGGATGGTATGTAGCACTAAAGGTTAACTTAGTTCCCATAGCTTTCTGGAGGCTTATCCAAAACTTCGAAGTAAACCTCAGGTCTCTATCCGACATAATAGAAACTGGAACACCATGAAGTCGAATAATTTCTCTGACATAAATCTGTGCGAACTGTTCTAAGCTATAGGTTATCGAATAATCACCCAGATTGCATCATGACCTCTCACTGATCTAGGAAAACCAACGATAAAATCCATTGCAATTTTCTCTTATTTCCATTTGGGTATGCCCATAGGATTCAATGATCCCGATGACCTCTGATGTTCAGCCTTCACCTGTTGACAAATCATGCATTTGGACATAAACAGAGTTATCTTCTCTTTCATATTTCTCCACCAAAATATATCATGCAAATCTTTATACATTTTAGTTCCGCCTGGTTGTGCGGCTGAAGGAATGAGCTTCAATCATAATCTCATTCATCAATACCTCATCCTTTGGCACACACAGTCAGGCTTTAAACGTCAGGGCTTTATATTCGCTATTTCAAATCATTTCCAACTTCTCAGTTCCTACCTCAGCCATGATCTTTTAGAAAAAGGGGTCATTTTCTGAGCAACTACTATTTTGTCCCTGAGTGTGGGTTTTACAATAAAACTTGCTAACATTGTCGATGTCCTTACTGGTGAAGTTAATACATATTTCAAATTAAAATCAATGCAAGTGTACGGTTCGTTAACAAGTAATAAAGTGAATTTTGAGTCTAAGTATCGTCCCACAAAGATTGATTAGTTCAATTTTAATTATTGCGACCTTAACCGAAACAAAAATAATATGATGTGTTTGTTTGTGACAAAATTATGAATAAATTAATCTACTTATGCAATTATGAGTAAATTGACTAAACTAAATGCAAATTGATATGTTCAATAAATAACAAACACACTAGGATCACGAATTCCCACGTAATAATCATTTTTAACCTTAATTCTATACATTGGTAACACGGTTGAATTTTGAGGAATCAATGTTCGTATTTTATTTAATAATCTCTCTCAAGTAACGTTAAACTTACTCTCATATATGAACCACCTATATTTCTATGACGAATGCTAACATACAAGAGTGCATGAATTTTTATGAACACTTGAATATTCATATAGAGTATAGCAGTATATTTCTATCCATTATCATACCCTATGACAATTTACAACATGTCGAACTTATTTCTCTTCTTTCGAATGCATAAAATAGGCCACCAACTACCATGCACAATAATTGTGGAGAAAAGAAAATCATATAAATCATTCAATATCCAAAACATGTTTTCAATGTCAAATATATAAAACTAAATATTAAAAATTCATATTACACAGTTCATCGTTCTCCTAGTACAAAGAAATCTAACCTAACATGTTGTGAAGAAGAAAAGAAAAGATATAAAGGTTGTTCATCACTCGAAAATCCTTGAATCCAATCTTGCACTTCTTGGATTTGATCTTGATGTGTTCTTTGTCTCTTTTTACAATTAATTCTCCACATCCTAATTATTTTTTGAGAGTTGATATTTATATCCCTCTAAAGAGTCCCAAAAGATCTCCATAAATCGTGCATATCATGGCCCAAATAGAAGTTTCCTTATTGGATTGAATTCTGAAGGAAACAAATTCTTTTCCTGACTTGGCCTGGGCGGGCACCCAGTAATAAACGAGCGCTGCACAGACATATCAAGCAGCCCCTGTAATTGAGGTTAAGGTCCAAGCGACCGCCCGATTTATATAACTGAGCGGTTGTCTATTTATAATTTTTTTAATTTTCCAATAAAACATTAAAAAAACATAAACTTTTTACTCACCGTATACTAGTTCAGGAAGAGCATCTCGTAAGTGAGAAGCAATATCTAGTTTATATTAATCAGATTCATGGGTTTCTTCATCAGACATTATAGAAGATGGTAGTTTTCTCTTGTAACATGAAATAGATGGAATTTGAAAGATGCTACAACTGACGCCTTTTATTTTTAAAATGGGATTATGGAATTGACGAAAATGCCTCTGCTTAAAATGGTTAAAATATCCAAAAATATATATATATATATATCATTTTTCAAGTCAACTAATGGTGGGGTTAGTGTTTTCCTTCAAGTTGGACTTTAGTTGCTAATTTCTCAAAAGTGTGGGACCTTCATGACACAAACTAAATGTTAGGATAAAGTCTGTTAAAAGCTCAAAGGTTGGGACCGTTGCTGCAATTTTCCCTTAACATTATTTCTCTATTTAAGCCTTATTTCTTGTGAAATATAAGTTTTGTACCCATTTTTTTGGCAACATATAATTAAAAAGCAAGGAAAAGTTTGAACTTGTGCACAAAATTATTTTATTAAGAACGGGTGCAATTTAAAATGAATTTTTAGATGACGAGAGTCAAATATGAGCCAAATTTGGTCCCTCATTGACCCCATTTTTAAAACTAAAAATGTAAATCCATAATTTTTTCTTATTTTTGAAGTAAAAATTCTTCAAAAAATCTCTCTTCACAAAACATATTTTTTAAAAAAATATGTATTAAACATGCACTTGGTAATATATCATTACTTTTGTTACTATTTATTGAAGAATATATAAAAAAAATCGAGAAATTTACAAAATATACCATCTATATAAGGTGTATTTACATTTTATGTATGTACTTTTAAAGTTGACACTTTACAAAAAAAAAAGAATCAAATCACAACCGCATCTTACAATATGGTAGCAAAAATAACTTTCTAAAAAATTTACAAAATTGTCATTAAAAATAGTTAAATGACCAAATTATCCATAATTAAAAATAATAAATCACACAATTTATATTACATTCTGCAACATTTTACATACTGCTATAAAACTATAGAAAAAACAAGAGTGAGAAAAGGAAATAAGAGAGAAGTAATAATAATCAAAATTAAAGTGTATATTTCATGAGAACTTTTGTATGAATTAGATGATAGAGTTGTATTTGATGGATCAACTGAGGTACAAGGGAAGCATTACCACATGTTGATCGATGTGGGAGTGATTTATCTTCAACTCCAAGTGACAAGGTCACATCGGAGCTTTAACTTCGTAAAAGTACTAGAAAAAGTATGCCAAAATATCATTTCGAGATTGAAGGGAAAGTTTTTTTAGTATCTCTAGAAGATGATGATGAAACAAAATCAGTACAAGATGCTCTATCATGCCCTGCAAAGGAAAAGTGGAAGAATGCAATGGAAGAAGAGATGGAGTCTATGAAATTGAATCAAGTTTGAGACTTGGTTGATCTTCCATTTGGTCGAAAAGCCATTGGGAACAAACGGGTTCTTAAAATAAAGCGAAGAGCTGATGATACTATAGAGAGGTATAAGGCTCGCTTGGTGGCAAAGGGTTATACTCAACAAGAGGGTATAGATTATGAAGAGACTGTTTCACCAGTAGTGAGATTTACTTTAATTCGCATACTCTTAGCTATTGTGACATGTTTAGATTTAGAATTACATTAAATGGATGTGAAGACTGCATTTCTCAATGGAGAATTGGATGAAGAAATCTACATGCAACAACCAGTAGGTTTCATTAAAATTGGTTAGGAGAATAAAGTTTATAAATTGAATAGATCAATCTATGGCCTAAAGCAGTCTTCTAGACAGTGGTACTTGAGATTTGACAAGGCAATTATCTCGTACAATTTTGTCATGATGGACGAAGATCACTGTATATATTTGAAAAGGTCCAATGAGAAATTTGTAATTTTATCACTCTACGTAGATGATATCTTACTAGTTGTGAATGATAAGGAGTATATTAAAACCATTAAGAAATGGTTGTCCTCAAATTTTAAAATGAAAGACATGGGTAAAGCAAATTACATATTAGGTGTTAAAATCCATAGAGATCGTTCGAAGAAGCTTCTAGCTCTGTCACAAGAGCCATATATAAAGAAAATTCTTGAACGTTTCAAAATGGAGAATTGCAATCCCATTGACACTCTTGTATCGAAAGGCGAAACTTAAAGTCTTCATATGTATCCTAAAACTATTGAGGAAAAAGAAGAAATGTCCAGAGTTCCATACTCCAGTGCGGTTGGGAGTTTGATGTACGCTATGATGTGTACTCGTCCTGATATTTGTTATGCCGTAGGTCTGGTCAGAAGGTATCAATCTAATCCTGAAAGAGAGCATTCGAAAGCTATTAAGAGGATATTGAGATACCTGAAGGGTACTGCTAATTATTCTATATGCTATCAAGGGAATGCTTTGTGCTTAAAAGGATACACAGATGCTGATTGGGGTGGAGACCTAGATGAGCACAAATCAACTTCGGGATATGCATTCTTGCTTAATAATGGCGCNGAGTAGCAAGAAACAGACATGCATTTCCTTGTCTACAATGGAAGCAGAATTCATAGCCTGTGCTTCAGCGGTACAGGAAGCTGTTTGGCTAAGGACATTCTTACAGCATCTAAGAGTCCTTAGTGGTGATGTGGGACCTGTATTGATTTATTGTGATAGTCAGGCAGCTATTGCATATACGAAGGATACCAAATATCACAGCAGACCAAATACATGGATACAAAATATAATTTTGTAAGAGACATCATAGGAAAGAAAGAAGTGAGTTTGTAGTATATTTCTACGCACCAAATGGTAGCTGATCCATTTACAAAACCTATCCCTAGAGATATTTTTATGAATCATGTTAAATCTCTAGGATTGCGTCTATGTAAACTTTGTTTTCCATACAAGTCCATTAATGAACAGTATTTTGAGTTCATATGTTAAGAGTAATCTTTTATTGTGTTTTTTGGATTACCTTTGAATATGCGCACATAAAGTACGTCAAATAGGTTGAGATTGGCTCACTCACACGAACAATCGCCTCAGACACTTTGAAGTGTGCTGAGATGAGAAACAGTGATCATATTGAGTACATGATCTAGTCGCCTTGATGAGATATCAAGATGAGATTACAACAAGTAATCGGTATGAATTTTTTTACTATCCGTAAGACATGTTCTATACAGATCGAGTTCTCGATTGAGATTGCCTAGAGGAATATATATAAGGAGAACTCATGTTAGATATTGAGGAATATGAACAATGATCTGCACGGTGTATTTTATTTGTAAAATTAGACATACGCCTTGAGAAAGGTAGAAAATATCGTAGTGTTTCATATCACCTGTGTTTTAATGACCAATGAGAAATGAAAGAATTGATACCTGCTTCTTCATTGTGTGAGCCTCTGAGGCACATATGACCTTACTCATATACCCTTATGATTTTTGACTGTTTCTCGAAATTTTCAATGTTGCTGCTTTAGCATGTTGGCAATAACTATGGTTGATTCAGTTTGATGGAACTTGTCTAGGAAAGCAGCTGACTTGATATGAAGGGATTCAAGTAGGAAATGAAGACTATTTTATCTAATACCTTAGCTTGTATTTACCGGTAGGACAATTGTGTTAATCATTTGATTTTTATGATACAATTGTGAATACAATATAAATGAGAAGATTGAGTATGTTCTAAAATAAATTGAGGGATCAGAAATACTCAATCTGGTGTTACAAAATATGTCTAGGGTATAGCAAGAAATATATTTCATCTTCTAGAGCTACTATATATCCCTAACAGGTGTATAGTGTTGTGTGCTCTTAAATTAACTCGCTGGTTGCACGATCCATTTAGCTGTATGAACTTAGAGACGCTGAGATAAATATAATTGATATTATATTAGAATCAAGTCAATTCCATCATGTGCGAGTGGGAGATATTGGAAGAAAATGGGTCACCTATGTAGGCTGACCCGACCCGACCCAGATTATATGAGAGTGTTATTGGAAGGAGAAGTTGAGAAAATTGAATTTGAAACTCAACTCGTCACAACCCACAACTTCCACAAAAAAAATAACAATATGGAATACACAAAATTCGTATGATAAAAAAGAGAGAAAAACACATGTGGGTGGTGGCTTGATTTTTGAAGTATATCATCTCTAAATTGGTTCTTGGATTGTGGCTATCAAATTCCTTCCTTTGTGATCAAATTTCCGACCAAGGAGTGAGTACAAAGTAGTGTAGGAGACAAGTAAGCAAAATGCAAGTGATTCAATCTCGTTTTGGTGGTTTCAAGTAAGTTTTACAATTTGAATTTGAGTTAGAACATACAAGCATGTTTTACACTTATATATATGGATTCAGCAATAGTTACAATATGAATAAAGTACAATCTTAAGACTTATTTAAGTATGTCATAAATAGTTATGAATAATTATCCTATAACTTTACAATACTCCCATTTTGATGATTATTTATTATGTAATTGCCCCCGTTAAAGGCCTAGTTTAGCAAAATTCATTTGATATTAAATACTGAACGAAGGAAATATATAAATAATTATAAAAAATGGGAATAATAAAATCTAGTGGCTCGTTAAAACATTGTAAAAATAAAATAAAAATACAATGGGATAAAGCTTAAGCGAAGAAAAATGAGTATAATTACTCTCCAAAGAAAAGGAGTCTAACTAATCCCTGTGATTTCTATAAATAAAATTTTTCGTATCGAATCATTCATGTATTGTACGTCAATGTCTTCAATATCATAAATTCAATGAAATATATTTTGTGTTGTCTAATTATAGCTTTCAAGAAATATTATCTTTATACAATATGCTTATCAATATTTGCTGATTGTAATAACATGATGATTTGGTAAAAATAGCCATTCTATTCAGGCGTCTCGTAAATAATTTATAACATATAAGAGCATTATTTTGAAGGCATATATTGTGTAGGTTATGGACACTCAATACACATATAACATGAACCTTATTAGGAAAAATTGTGGGAAAACACTAATGAAGGAAGAAGGGAGTACATTATTCTTTTGAGTCTAATACAAAATTTATCCCCATTAGAAATCTTGTCAGAAAAATTCAATAGGACAATCTTGATCAAAGAGAAAAGAATAATTTTTATTTACTACCTCACGATAATATCATTTGAAATACATGTTTCAAGCATATAAATTCCTTCGGGGATAGTATTAATATTCATGCTAGGATATAGATTTGTGATTAAATCCATTACTTTATTTATTTATACAAGTCTATGAAATTCATTATGCTGATAGTCATGCATTGCATTTTACAACTTTATCTTATTATTTACTTTTTGCATAAACATACACCTTTAGGTAATCAGTCTATAGGTCCAGAAATTTCAAGTTTCTCTCAATTTTACTAGATTACCAATGATTTCTTAATCAATATACTTTGACGAATTTGTTTTGATATTATCATTATTCATAATATGAAACGATACATCGTGTACAACATTGTTATTGAAAAGTTGTTCTTTTTTATTCTATTTCTTTTCCATAATAACATAAATTATTGATAATATCTTAACTTTCAATATTTCAAGTACTTGAACCTCTTCTAAAGGTTATATAATTAGTTATGTCTATATGTTCTTCAAGAGTATATGCCTCTTAAATAGGGCTTCCTTTACTATTTGCTCCATTTTTCTTTTGGAGAATTTCTCTTGGAATTGAATGTCATCACGTTTTATGTGTGCCATTGATTTATTAAGTATAATGTTAATTGATTGTCCTTCTAGGACGTCAATTTGAGTTTGAGTATGTAAAGGTAGTGTGTGAGATATTGTTAATCTCTTTATCACTAAATGTACTGAAATGAATTATTTTTCGAACTTCTAGTTTGAATTTTCTTGTTCAAAGATCTAGATAATATAATAATGCCTTATATTTATTATTTTCAGCTTCTTAATTCATTTTCCTAATACTGAGAACTTTCTCAGCATTCTTTGATGCATATCTTAGTGTAATATGGTGTAACAATTATACATATATTTCACTATAAAAAATCATTAAATGAAAATATTATGTTGTGACCATAATTCAAACAGCGTTCAGAACTTTGATTTGGAATGGTGCTATAAGGTTTGCTATATATATAGAATAGAATTCTCCAGGTAAAAATGAGATGCAAATTGTTCTCAATAGTAATGATTTAAAAATTTATTGGAGGCACTTAACAATCAATTATGTTAAAGTATTTATTTTCATCCTAATTAACATTTATCAAATTCGGGATGTAGACCCACTAACATTGCAAGATACACCATCTTGATAGTATAATCTAAAAATTACGCTCATAATTTAAACTTTGACCAAGTAATTTTGCAAACTACATGTTGCGAATATATATTAACTACAAACAATTATCTAGTAAATGTATTTAAACATATATAATATTTAAATGGTCAACATGAAGGGTCACATGGCCCATACCATAATTAATTTTCAAGAAGATCATTTGTATTTGGTCTCAACAGTTGCTATTAATGATCAATGAACAATTTATAATATGGAGAACAAGCATTATATGTAAATTCATTGAATTAAAAAAATCTCCTGGCTCTTCATTCAATTTCCATTCAAACTTTCAATACTTTTTGCATCATTGTTGATTCGGAATGATCTAATCGGTTATATAAAATACTACATTCAAATTAAACTTCATTTAATATAGGGTATACTTTAATAACATTAATATTAGTATATTATACTAATTAAGACATACATTTTAGAAACTTTGTAAGTTTCTTTTATATTTAATGAAGAATAAATTACTAGTAATAATAAAATTTGTCTCTCCCATATCACTTAATAGACTTTAATTAAAATTTTAAAATTTGATACTATTATTTTATTATTTCAAGTAGTTGTGATAAATTCAACTAGATAGTTAACGTAGGACATGTATAAAAAATAAGTGAAAGAACAAAATGTCTATTTTCACTTTCTCACATAACGTAATTGAATATTTATAATTCTTGTAGGATGTTTAGATACATATATCATGTTTTTCTCAAGAAACATTCTCATACTCTTTAAAGATATTAGAATAATGATTTGTGTGTAATTATACTTCTTCAAGAGTATAAGTACAATACTAGTTCTAAAACACCAATATGAATAAAGTTGTTCTTTTGAAATAATCAAATATTCTTCTACAATAATGGACTATTTGTATATAAATTATTTTTTTAGAGCATTAACACATCAGAGTCCGTCTGATATGACTTTTGAAAAATCAAAATGAGTTTTTGAGACTAAAAGTTAATTTGGACCCATTTGACTAATTTTATAAAAGTGTTTCTTCTAGTTAAGAAGAAAGATTTTTTAGGGCAAACTGGTCAAATGTGGCATCATCTAAAAGTACGTTTGGAATATGAAACTCTTTTAAACGTTAGTTTCCAAACAAAAATTAAGGCACACTTCTCAAAAAACACTTCTATAGGAAGCAAAAGCAAAAGTCATTCCAAACAGACCCTTAGACTTGTATAAAATTAATCTTCAAGGCGAATACAATATTCCTCTAGAATATTGATTTTTATAAAATTTTAATTTATTCATGAATAGCAAAATTATATTCTTCTTAAATATTTATATAGTTGAGTTGTGATTTTTTCTATTATTCATATTACGTTGTATTTCTTAAAGAGCTACCATATAATAATATTTTGAAATATAAATAAGAATATAATTCTTCTTTTAGAGCGTTAATACAATATTCTTTTTATGTATTGATATGCGTAAAATTATGCTTCTATCGGAACAACATAAAAATATTCTTAACTTTGATAATTAGCAACGATACAATATTCTTCTTTATATTGATATTAACAGCTTATGCTTATTTTCGAGAAATGCAATATTTTTATAAACATTTTGATAACTTTGAGTAGTCTTAAATTCTTTAAAAATGCAAATTTGAATTTCATTTTTGGTTTCCTAGAATTTACGATCGTTCAGCCAATTCAAATATGTTAAAGCTTACATCGCGATTTCTCAGGAATGAACCATTGGATTAAATAACTGTGAGTCATGAATTTGTTGTCCAAATTTCACAGCAATCAAATAACGGAGCTCTTAGATATCAATGTTAGTCACAACTTGCAAAGTGTACAGATTCTACGAATTTGTGCTCTATTGATCTCAGATGAGCTCATTCGTATTAATAACATGTTATAAAACTATAGAGAAATACAAGAATAAGAAAAGCGAATAAAAAAGTAGATAGAGTCAAAACCCATATATATATATATATATAATCTGAATAAAATATAATCTTCTAAATTAAGTAGGATTTATCCCAGTATTTTGATAAAACTCAATATTCTCAAATCCTTACCGGACCGGTCGGTTCAACCGAAAAAATTGGGAATCAGACCAAAACCTGGTTCGATAATAATATAAAAATCGAATGAGAAGAAACCAGTGCAAAACCCAAAAAACAGTTCAATTCAATCGAAAACCTGTGTACCGATAACGATTTGTGATTTTTTTAAAATTAATCTAACATAGCGGTAAAAGTTTAGTTTTTATCAAATTATTGATAATTATATTGGATTTCGAATCTATATATTTAGGGATGGCAAAATAGCTCGTTGGCTTGAACGGTCCGTGGCTCAGCTCGAAAAAGTCCGAGTCGAGCTAGCTCGAGGCTCGAGCCGAGCCCATTTAAAAAAAAAATTCAAAAACAGCAGCTATGGCCTATAGGAAGAAAAAAAAGCTGCATGTACATTACGGGCAGTTGTTTCTTGTCAAAAGTAGTATGCCTTTAACAAGATAGATAACGTTTGCAAAAATTTTCAAATTTTGAATTTGAAATTCAAATGTAATTATTCAAATGTAGTTAAAACGGATATATTTTTTTGGCTATAAATACGCGAAAAAATTTTACAACTTCATATCAATTTACTCCAGTCAATATCCAATTTCTTTACTCAATATTGAGTATTTTAGTCTCCAATTTCTTTACTTAATTTTATTTACTCTAATCTTTAATTTAGATATTTAGTTGAGTTCTAGTTTCAATTTCAATCTCTAACAGAGATGCCGCTTATGATGATATAGTCAATACACTTTACTCGTCTTGTGTAGAATTATCTCCAATCTAGGTATACTCCTTATTGTAAAAATACTTTTCGTTCAGATAGTATAAAATTATATAATAGAAGAAAACAAATTACTATTGAAAGTCTAAAAACTTTTAATAGTGTTATATCATTTACCTCTGATTTATGGACCGATGTTAACAAAAAANTTGATGATGACAAAGGGGGAAAAGGAAATGTGATTTATTTCTATGAATTATGATGACTTCTAATGTGATTTATTTTAATGAATTGTTACTTCCATTACTTTTATGAATTATAATGATAATGTTATTTATTTTAAATGAATTGTGGAAATGCATGTCTTTAAATATTATGCTATAGACAATGTTATAAACACAAACTCGGTTTCCATTATTGTGTAAAAGATAGGGGAATATCTTGTATATTTTTACAAATCATATTTTGTTTGTCATAATCAAAAAGGGGAAAATTGTTGACCTATGATTCAATATAGCTCCACTTGTTTTGATTATAACAAACAATATACTTATATTTCTAACAAGTCTTGTTCCTTGAGTTTTTCATGAATAAATCTTTTTAAGCATTCAAAGGCTCAAATCGTCATCCGTTGGAGAACAAGCAATCAAAAGAGACTCGAAAAGAACAAAAACTTTGAAGATTATAGTTTAGAAATTGTTTATCGAAACTTCAATTTACATGTAAAGGTATTAACTCATCGATTTTTAGCAAGTGTGTAAAAAATGAGCCAACAAATGCCGAGCCCACTCTCGCCAAGTCAAGTACTATTCCGGCATGTTCCTACCGGAGTAACGGCGGTAGCAAATGAGGAAAAGGATGTGGGATGTACCTTGCGGTGAAAGACAAAACTGTTCAAGCTCTAGCGGGTGAAACAAAAGCATTTGCATTAACAATGATTGTCGGGTTCAAATCAAACCAATCTATGTCTCAACAAAATAGGAATATGTGGAAGGATAGATGAAATGTATATTTTCTCAAGAGTTCAAGTGCATGTTTTGAATATACGATTGTCTATCTTCTGTTCAATACCCCCCCTCTTTAAATTACAAAGATGATCTATTTATACTAACTTGGTCAACGTGGTGATCGGTAGATTGGAACCACGTGGCATCATCTCCCTAGCTGAGGCTTCACATCACTATCTATTCATACAATTAATACACTGTCACCCTATAAAATAGGCGACATACTGACAAACTTTATTACAAGTGTTACATCAATCACTTCTAAGAGATCTTCAAATCTATTACAAGAGACAGCGTCGACTTCATGAGCTTCAGACGAGTTTGAGAGCCTCAGAGAGATCTTTTGAGGTGGTTTTCTAAGTGGTGAGTTTCAACTTATTTCTTTGCTTCTTTAGGTAGTGCAAGGATTTCGGTTTTGAGGTCCACTTCAACAAGCACTTTGGCTTGTTAGAGCAAGGACTTCAGTTTTGAGGTCCAATTCAACAAGAACTTTGGCCTTTTTGACTTTTTCGTATTATGACCTAATGGGTCTTTATTTGACTTTTTTTTTACTTTCTGCCTATGTGGCTTGCCACGTGGCGACTGCTCTTCAAGCCTCTGAGATGAGGAATAACAAAGTGCATAAAGTTCAAATTATTTTTCATAATTCACCACTTGCATAAAAATATTTTTGAT
>CAIGRB010044007.1:0-13392 GCA_903798255.1 Fraxinus quadrangulata
CCCTCCTTAAAATATTTTCGTCCTAAAAAATTACCTTGGCTAATTGAAGAGTCCTTGATACTTGGTTTCAAGCTCCTTTTCCTTCTCCCAAGTTGACTCGTCAAGTCCTTGATTTTGCCATTGGACCTTGATTAGGGGAAGTTCTTTGTTTCTGAGTTGATGCAATTTTTTTATCATCATCGAATTTCTTCATATGATAAGTCTCTTCGTACCTCCAATGTCTGATAACCTACCATGTGATTAGAATCATGAGCATATTTTCTGAGCATCAAAACATTGAACACGTTATGCACTTATGCGAGTTCAGGTGGTAAGGCAAGTCGATAAACTATCACACCAATCCTTTCAAGAATTCCGAAAGGTCCAATAAATCGTGGTTTCAACTTTCCCTTCTTACCAAATCTCAATATGCCCTTCATTGGTCCTATTTTCAGAAAAAAATTGTCACTCACTTGAAATTTCAAATCCTTTCTTCTACCACCAGCATAACTTTTCTATCGGTCTTGTGCTGTCATTATTCTTGCTCTAATCTTATCAACAGTCTCAACTTTTCGTTCAATAATTTCAGGATCCGAAATTCTATTCTCTCTAACCTCATCCCAATGGATAGAGGGATATTCACTTCTTACCATAAAGAGCTTCGTATGAGGCCGCATATAGTAGCCTAAAAGCTATTGTTGTAAGTAAACTTCACTAATGGCAAATGTGTCTCCCAACTACCATCAAGATCTAAAACACATGCCCTCAACATATCTTCAAGAGTCTGAATAGTTCTTTCTAATTTTCCATCTGTCTGTAGATAATAAGAAGTATTAAATTTCAATTTCATCCCAATGGCCCCTTGTAAGCTTCTCCAAAACTTTGATGTAAACCTCGGGTCTCTATCGAAAACAATGGTGACTGGAACTCCATGCAATATGACTATCTCTCTGATGTATAACTATGCGAGTTGTTTCATGTTGAAATTTGCATTGATTGGAAGAAAATGAGCTAATAAATGATCAACCACTACCCAAATAGCATTGTGACCTCTTGCTGACCTCGGAAAACCTACCACAAAGTCCATCGCTATATGTTCCCATTTCTATTTTGGAATATCCAACGGTTTCAGCAGTCCCGATGGCCTTGATGTTCTACCTTGACCTGTCAATAGATGATACATCTATCCATGAACAGACCAATTTCTATTTTCATGTTTCTCTACCAAAATGTATCTCGTAGATCTCGATGCATTTTTGTACTGCCTGGATATGCAACATACATGGTGGAATAAGCCTCTACCAATATCTCGTTTCTTATACTTTTATCCTTAGGTACATACAACCTTCCTACATACAAATACTTCAAATCCTATACTTTTGTTTGAACCAACCTTAGCTTTAATCTTTTGTAGAAATGGATCCTTATCCTATGCTTCTTTGATTCGATCCCAAAGAGTAGGTTGAATAATAAACGTTTTTATTCTCACTATAGTCTGAGTTGGCGGCATGATGACTTCCAATCTCGGTTTCTCAAATTCCTTTATCAAGTATTCCTGCACCGTGGGTAAAATTGCTAACCGTGATCCTGTTTTCATACTTAAGGCATCTGCGACTACATTAGCCTTACCTGGATTATAAAGAATTGCACTGTCATAATCTTTCACTAACTCCAACCATTTCCTCTATCTCAATTCAGTTCATTCTATGTGAAGAAGTATTTGAAACTCTTGTGGTCCATATAGCTTTCACACTTCCCTCCATACAAATATCGATGCCATATCTTTAAAGCGTGAACTACCACTGTAAGATCCAAGTCGTGAGTTGGATAGTTCTGTTCATACTACTTCAATAGTCTCGAGGCATAAGCAATCATCTTTCCAAGTTGCATCATAACACAACCTAAACCCCGCTTGGAGGCACTATATATTACGAACCCATCCAATCCTTTAGATATCGTCAATATAGGAACCGAAACTAATCTTTACTTGAGTTCCTAAAAATATTTTTCACATTTTTCCGTTCACTAAAACATCACACCCTTTCTAGTTAGATAAGTCATCGGACCTGCTATTTTTGAGAAACCCTCAATAAATCTGCCATTATAGCCAGCCAACCCTAAGAAACTATGAACTTCACGCACAGTGGTCAGACTAGTCCAATTAGTTACTAGGTTGACCTCAATTCCCAGGGCAGTAACCACTCGATCGAGTTAAAACTTGCACTTTTTGAATTTGGCATATAATTTCTCCTTCCTCAAAGTTTCAAGTACTAGTTGGAGTTGTTCTTCATGCTGCTTTTTATCTTTGGAGTATACAAGTATGTCATCAATAAATACTATGACAAACTGTTCTAAGTACTGATGCAACACTCGGTTCATGAGATCTATAAATACATCTGGAACATTGGTTAAACCAAAAGGCATGACAGTGATTTCATAATGTCCACATCGAGTCTTAAATGCAGTTTTTGGTATATTTCTTGCCTTAACCTTCAGCTGATGATACCTCGACCTCAAGTCGATCTTCGAAAAACACTGTTGCACCCCTTAAGTAGTCAAATAAATCTTCTATTCTTGGTTGCGGGTATTTATTTTTGATAATCAGATGGTTCAATTCTCGATAGTCAATGCACATCCTCATACTTCCATCCTTCTTCTTCACAAAAAGTAATGGAGCGCCGCAAGAAGATACACTTGATCGAATGAAACCTTTTTCCAGCAACTCTTCCAACTGTAACTTCAATTCTTGAAGTTCTTTCGGTGCTATTCGATACAGGGCCTTAGATATTGGTGTTCCTCCGAGAACCAAGTCAACTGTAAATTCCACTTGCCTATCTTGTGGAATGGCTGATAGATCTTTTGGGAATACGTCTGCAAAATCTGGCACAATGTTAATATCATTAACAGTTGTTTCAGTATGCTTGGACCGATGACATTAACTAGCAATCCCTAGCATGACTCCTTTCTCAACATCTTCTTTGCTTGTAAAGCTGATACAAGGCAACGTAGAAACTTGAACTTTACTCCAAAGAAACGGAACTCTGTGTAATGCCCTAAATTCTAAGAACTCAAAGCGTTAAAAAAATCTACTCTTTGTTTGACCTCTTTAATGCTACCAAAATAAATTGTAAATAAGAAAAATTTTGGAGTTTGAAACATATAAAAATTATAATAGGAGATATATATATCCATATAGACTTTAGAAAATTATGGTGTAATTTGATTTTTTTGAAAAACATTGGAGGAATTTCAACAAATACCATTATATAGTAGCGGAAAGAGAAAAATGTGGTTGACTTAGCAAATGTTGACAAAAAATTATGAAATTTTACGTACATCATATAAAAAATTTGGGTCTCGACGATAATGTTTGAAACATGAAAATATTGTTCAACTATGCTAAATAGAAAATTCAGAACTGACTCGGCGCAGTCTACCAAAATGGGCATAACTTTTTCTCTAGATAATATTTTAGGATAATTCCAATGATTACTATTAGAAGACTTATAGACCTTTGAAACCCCACTCATTAACCTCTAAAACATGCATTGTAGCCCAAGTTATACCATTTTTAAATAGGAGAATAGAATCTAAAATTCAATCCAGCAATAAATAACTTCATGCATAATTTTTCCAACGTTTCTAAATTATAGTCGACATGCAATATATATAAAACTTGGTGAAACATAAAGTTAAACATTTTAAAAGTGTTGTCTAGTTATTCATAAAAAAATTACACAAACAGAAATTTAACTAGAAAAGTTAAAAGCATTTCAATCGCCGAGCACTTGCCACCCTGCCAATTCTTGTCATGCCTTCATTTACTTGTAGGAGTGATTATCACAAGTAATACTCAGTAGGAAACACTTAAATAAATGGTAAAAATGTATATTTTCAGAAATGCAACTTTGGTTATTTGTGTCACCGTCAATTCTGCAAAGTGAACCGGCGATCAATGAGTCCGTTTACTCTTGGTTTTATATCATCTCTTCATCTCTTATTTGAAACACCAAAGGGTGCATCCATTCTCTCATGAGTAACACAATAACATGTTAAATGAAAAATGAAAACAAATAACTTTTACTTCACTTACAAAAGTGCCGAAACACCCCTACCTTGAATGCTTGGAGTTTAAATATCCTCTTGCGCTCAATAAAATACAGCGTTCTCTTCACTCCTTCTTTAGAAAATTTTTTAGATTCAAAGTGCCTTAGTCTATGGAAAAAAAAAATAATTTATGAAAAACAAAATAATTTATGTGTGGGTATAATAGTTTGGGGAAAGAAATGTGGCCTTAGAGGTTATAGGAGAGTATTGTCTTTCAAATGCAAAAATGATGATGGTAATTGGTAGTAAGCAAAATGGAATTTTAAACAATGGTAATGGAATATTAATTAGGCGTATAAATGGTGGGTTATGGGTAGAAAAAAAAAACAAACGTGTAGGCACCCTTTAATATGAATGGAAGTTTTGTTTTATAATTACCATAATGGCATTAAGTGATTTGGAGGTTATGGCATTTAGTAAATGATTTAAATGGTATGCTTAGTGGAGAAAATGAATAGTAAACTTAAGGAATAAAAAAAATTAAATGGGAATGCATTTGTGGAGGAAAAACCGTGAGTGGGAGAGAGAAAAAAAAATAATTATGATGGGATGAATTAGGGGTCGTTTGGTACACCATATCCGGATTATCTAATTTTTAAAATTTAAATACTAAACATGTATGCAAACATTAATATAACGTGTGTCATCAACAGAAAAAAAAAATTTATCGTTTAAAAGAAATTTGATACCTTACAAAAATTTATAAAAAAAAAAAAACAAGTGCACAAAACTTTACTACCGTGACCAAAACTTTAATTTGAACTCTTAGGAAGGATCGTAGCGGCTTAATAATATAACTCAAACTATTTTTTGATTTATAGAAAAAAAATTATTTTAAAATGAAGCACAATATTTTATTTTATTTTATTTTCTAGGTCACTACAACTCTCCCCACTTAAAATAATTTTGTCGTAGAAATTTAACTTGTTTTAAAAGATTAGGATACTTGGCTAAAACGTATTCTTCTCTTTCCCAAGTAGCCTCATTCTCACCATGTTTACTCCACTGGACTTTGACTAATGGAACCCTTCGATTTCTCAGAACAAGGTCCTTTCTCTCCAAAATTACTATAGGAGCTTCTTCATATGTCATATCACTCTGGACATCCAATGATCGAACATTCACCACATGACTAGGGTCTAGGATATACTTTCTTAACATTGAAACGTGAAATACGTTGTGTACTATGGCTACTTGCCAATTTTTTCAAGAATCTCAAATGGACCGACAAATCTAGGGTTCAATTTTCCTTTCTTTCCAAATCGTAGTGTTCCCTTCATCGGCGACACTTTGAAAACTACTTTATCTCCAACCTCAAAATTCAATTCTTTTCTCCTTCAGTCAACATAGCTCTTTTGACAATCTTGGGCAATCATAATTCTTGATATAATTTTATTTATAGCCTTTATAGTCTTCTCAACTAATTTTGGACCCAAAACTCTCCTTTCACCAACTTCATCCAAGTATAATGGCGAACGACATCGTCGACCATACAAAGCCTCATACCGTACCATGCCAATAGTTGCTTGGAAGCTATTGTTGTATGCAAATTCGACTAACGGAAAATGATCTTCCTACTTACCACCCAAATCTAGGACACAAGCTCTCAACATATCTTCAAGAACTAGATAGTTCGTTCAGATTGTCCGTCGGTCTGAGAAAGGTAAGCCGTACTAAATGTTAACTTGGTACCCATAGCTTTCTGAAGGTTTATCCAAAACTTCGAAGTAAGCATCGGGTCTCTATCTGATAGATAGAAATTGGAATACTATAAAGTCGTATAATCCCTCTCACATAAATCTGTGCGAACTGTTCTAAGTTATAACTTGTCCGAATTGGTAGGAAATGAGTAGATTTTGTAAGTTGATCCACAATCACCCAGATTGCATCATGACCTCTCACTGATCTAGGAAAACCAACAATAAAATCCATTGCAATCTTCTCCCATTTCCATTCGGGTATGTCCATGGGGTTCAATTGGCCTCGATGGCCTCTGATGTTCAGCCTTTACCTATTGACAAACCATACATTTGGACACAAACAAAGCTATCTTTCCCTTCATATTTCTCCATCAAAATCTGTCACGTAAATCTTTATACATTTTAGTTCCGCTTAGGTGTGCAGCCTAAGGAGAATAATGAGCCTAAGTCATAATCTCATTCATCAATACCTCATCCTTTGGTACGCACATTAGGCCTTTAAACTTCAGGGCTTTATCTTTGGCTATTTCAAATCCTTTCCTCTTCTCAGTTTCGACCTCAACCCTGATTTTTTCTTCAAATGGGTCATCTTTTTTCTATCCCCGAGTGTTGATTTCACAGTAAGACTTGCTAACATTGATGATGTCTTTACTGGTGAAGTAAATACTTCAATTCTCAGGTTCTCAAAATCTCTAATTAAATGATCCTAAGGAGAATGCAGCCTAAGGAGAATAATGAGCCTCAGTCATAATCTCATTCATCAATACCTCATCCTTTGGTACGCACAATAGGCCTTTAAACTTTAGGGCTTTATCTTTGGCTATTTTCAAATCCTTTCCTCTTCTCAGTTTCGACCTCAGCCCTGATTGTTTCTTCAAATGGGTCATCTTTTTTCTATCCCCGAGTGTTGATTTCACAGTAAGACTTGCTAACATTGATGATGTCTTTACTGGTGAAGTAAATACTTCAATTCTCAGTTTCTCAAAATCTCTAATTAAATGATCATACCTTCTACACAGTGCTGACAACTGTCCCATGTTTTTTCTATTCAACGCATCAGCGACTACATTAGCCTTACCCAGATGGTACAAGATAGTGCAGTCATAATCTTTCACTAATTCTAACCACCGTCGATGTCTCATATTCAACTCTTTCTGAGTGAAGAAGTATTTGAGACTCTTGTGATCGGTGTAGACCTCATACTTGCTCCCATATAGGTAGTGACGCCAAATGTTCAAGGCATGCACTACTGCTGCTAGTTCGAGGTCATGAGTAGGATAATTTTGTTCATATTGTTTCAATTGACTCGAAGCATAAGCTATCAACTTTCCCATGTTGCATCAAAACACATCCTAAACCAAGTTTAGATGCATCACTATAAATTACAAAGCCTTCCGAACCATCAAGAATAGTCAACACTAGTGCAGATACTAGCCTGTCCTTTAACTCTTGAATGCTCCGCTCGTATGTCTCTGACCATACAAATTTAGTACCCTTTCGAGTCAATTGTGTCATAGGACTCGCGATCTTGGAAAATCCTTCTATAAATCACCGATAATAGCCGACTAAACCTATAAAACTCCTCACTTCTCCAACATTTTTAGGTTTCGGCCAATTGGTCACAACTTCAACTTTTGATTGGTCCACTTCAATTCCTCATGCTAAAACCGTATGACCTAGAAATCCCACTCGGTCCAGCCAAAATTCACATTTTCTTGAATTTGGCAAATAACTTCTCCTCACGTAGTGTTTCCAAAACTATTTTTAGATGTTCTTCATGTTGCTGAAAATCTTTTGAGTATACTAGTATGCCATCAATAAATACGATGACAAACATGTCCAAATAATGATGGAACACCCTATTCATCAAGTCCATAAACACCGCAGGGCATTCGTCAAGCTAAAGGGAATCACCGTAAACTCATAATGCCCATATCGAGTCCTAAATGCCGTCTTTGGTACATCTACCGACTTAATCTTCAGCTGATGATAGCCCGACCTTAAATCAACTTTCAAGAACATGGATGCGTCCTTCAACTGATCAAATAGATCCTCAATCCTAGGAAGGAGATACTTATTCTTGACCATCAACTTATTTAGTTCACGATAGTTGATGTACATTCTCATTGTACCATCTGTCTTCTTTACAAAGAGTACCAGAGCTCCCAATTGAGNACACCGCAGGGGCATTCGTCAAGACAAAAGGCGACACTCTAAACTCATAATGCCCAGAGCGAGTCCTAAATGTCATCTATGGTTCATCTACCGACTTAATCTTCAGCTGATGATAGCCCGACCTTAAATCAACTTTCAAGAACATGGATGCGTCCTTCAACTGATCAAATAGATCCTCAATCCTAGGAAGGGGATACTTATTCTTGACCATCAACTTATTTAGTTCACGATAGTTGATGTACATTCTCATTGTACCATCTGTCTTCTTTACAAAGAGTACCAGAGCTCCCAATTGAGATACACTCAGTCTAATGAACCCTTTTTCTAAAAGTTCTTCTAGCTGTATCTTCAACTCTTGTAATTCCTTTGGTACCAATCGGTACGGGGCTTTGGACACAGGAGTAGCTGCAGGTACTAGATCTATCATGAATTCCACTTGTCTATCGGGCAGAGTACCTAGTAGATCATCGGGAAAAACGTCAGCATACTCACATACTATTGGCACATCATCTAATACTTTCTATTGAGATGAGGTGCTAATAATACTGTCAAGATATCCTTGATAATCAGGCTTCCTCAACATTCTCTCGACCTTTAAAGTAGAGATGATGCGAGGAAGTACCTTAATCTTCGATACATAAAATTTGAACTCCTCTTTTCCCGGTCTTCGAAAAATTACCTCATTTTCAAAACATACTATCGTGGCTCATTTTTTACCTAACTAATCCATACCTAAAAGAATATCAAAATCCTTCATCTCTATAACATACAAGTCAGCATCTAAACTCAATCTATCAAAATTTATTTGTACTTCTTTTACTATCCAATATATATCAATAGTTTCTCTTGATGGCATACTAACCTCTAGTACACTATCACTCTTCTGACACGAAGCATTAATGTTTGCTAGACATGTATTAGATATGAACAAATGAGTCACACTAGAATCAATAAAGATGTAAACCAAAAAACTAGAGACGGATAAAATATCTGCGATTACGTCAGAATTTTGGCCAGCCTCGTCGTGAGTCAAAGCAAACACCCTTGCTTTTCCTTTCTTTTCCTGCTCGGGTTTTTTAATCAATGGGCATAAGGAAACCACATGACCGGGTTGACCACACTTACCAAACAAACACTCTCCTTTGTGAAACTTGTTACACTTAGGACATTGAGGTAAGTGATTGCTTATCTGACCCGTATTTGTCTGCTTCTTGAACTATCTGGTATTCTTATTCTTATCTTGCCACTTTATTCTTTCGAAGTTCTCGTTACGAGGTCCATGATTTTCCAACTTCGCCTTCGAGTAGGTCACTATTTGAGCTTTCTTTACCACTGCCTGAAAGATGGTGAGACGTGTGAACTCACAATATGCCTGATCTCTGGGCGTAGGCCCCTCTCATAATGTTTCACATTCATGAGCTCAGCTTTAACTCTTTAATCGTCCTTACTTACGGTATATTCCTATATGCCATGATAATTATAATCTCACTTAGAGGAGTCTACAATACTTGCACAAAATAGGAGGACAAAAATTTACAACCCAACATCTTTTATTATTATCTCAAAATAATCTTTCAAGAGGAAAACAAAATAATAAAAGAGCATCTGGTACAAATCAATAGGGAAACAAAAGGAATCCTAATAGACATCAATAGCACTTAATAAAATCCACTAAAATTTCACTCTTCTATTCATCATTGCCATCGTCGTTTCTAATACAACCTCCATGAACCCTATGTTTCTTATAAGGTTGCGCCTCATCGTCTGAAATAGGTGGACGTGCATCTTTACGAATGAACATCTTAGTAGGTACACTATCATACTGGGAAATCAAAAGTCTGGCCAACTTCCACTGTTCAACCAGCTATGCACTAAAAGCCTCATAATCAATCTCTTGAGGCATGGTAGGCATGGCAACTTCCCATAAATAATTATAGATCGATTCGGCCACCTCTACCCACTCTTCTGGCAAGGTATCAATAAGAAGACGGGTGGCCTGACGACCCGTGACCATATGGCCAAGTCGCCTCACTTTTCTCCACCTTACGAACATTTCTCAAATGTGCTGGCCCATATTGTGTGTGGATTCCACCAATACTCTTCATATTGTCTCACAATCTCATATCGATGAGGCATCAATGAACTCGTCTTCCTACGTGTTTTCTTTATCCGTACCATCTGTGTCATACTAATTATTTGAAGTCCAACAAATGGGTATCTAATAAGTTTTAGTTAATTTTCGAGAACTCAAATAAACATTGAATTTTGTCACATTCTTAAAATACTTGGTACGATAATGATTATCTACAAAAAGTATTCAAACTCCAACATATACTAATATTCATACATACATTTCAAATGTTGTATCTAGAATAAACTTTCTCATTCTCATCACATAGATACAAGCATATTGTAAAACTTTCTTTACCTCCAAATCGGCATGACGTGGCTATGGCAGGCACAGTGCTCAAGATCCTTGTAAAAAAAGTTTTTGATCACCTTTGTATGTGACAATATACACTAAGATATGGTTTTTAATGTAAGTCTATAGAAAATAAACCATGCTCCGATACCAAATTGTAACGCCCCAAATTCTCGGAACTCGAAGCGTTAAAAAAATCTGCTTTTTGTTTGACCTCTTTAATGCTAACCAAAATAAATTATAAATAAGAACAATTTTGGAGTTTGAAACATATAAAAATTATAATGGGAGATATATGTCCATATAGACTTTAGAAAATTATGGTGTACTTTGGTTTTTTTGAAAAACATTGGAGGAATTTCAACAAATACCATTATACAGCAGCGGAAAGAGAAAAATGTGGTTGACTTTGACGAAAAATTATGAAATTTTAATAGGGATTATAACATTCATATACATACATCATATAAAAAATTTGGGTTTCGATGATAATGTTTGAAACATGAAAATATTGTTCGACTATGTTGAATAGAAAATTCAGAACTGACTCGACGGAGTCTACCAAAATGGGCATAACTTTTTCTCTAGATAATATTTTAGGGTAATTCCAAAGATTACTATTAGAAGATTCATAGACCTTTGAAACCCCACTGATTCCACTCTAAAACATGCTTTGTAGCCCACGTCATACCATTTTTAAGTAGGAGAATAGAATCCGAAATTCAATCCAGCAATAAATAAACTTCATGCATAATCTTTCCAACATTTCTAAATTATAGTCGACATGCAATATATATAAAACTAGGCGAGACATAAAGTTCAACATTTTAAAAGTGTTGTCTAGGTATTCATAAAAAAATACACAAATAGAAATTTTACTAGAAAGTTAAAAGCATTTCAATCGCCGAGCACTTGCCACCATGCTAATCCTTGCCATGCCTTCATTTAACTTGTAAATTTTGTAGGAGTGAGTATCATAAGTAATAGTCATTAGGAAACACTTAAATAAATGGTAAAAATATATATTTTCAGAAATGCAACTTTGGTTATTTGTGTCGCCGTCAATTCTGCAAAGCAAACTAGTGATCCATCAGTCCATTTACTTTCGGGTTTTAATAACCCCTTTCATGTGTCATAAATCATCTCTTCACCTCTTATTTGAAATACCGAAGGGTTCTTCCATTCTCTCATGAGTAACTCCAAAACTTTAATTTGAACTCTTAGGAAGGATCGTAGCGACGTAATAATATAACTCAAATTATTTTTCGATTTATACAAGAAAAATTATGTTAAAATGAAACACAAGATTTTATTTTATTTTATTTTCTCAGTCGCTACACTCTTCCTCTCTCAATCTATGAAATAACACATTTTTCTTGTGACATCGAAAGGTCGCATGATTGAGTCCTAACCAGTCCATGCCTAAAATAGTGTCGAAATCTTTCATCTCCAAAAGGTATAAGTCGTCATGTAGTATTTTTCCCATCAATCTCTAACTTTATAGCCTTTGTCATCTGATTTGTGAAAAGAGTTCTTTCCGAAGGAATGCTAACCTCTAATTCCTTATTCATTTTCACACATGTAAAGTTAGATCTAGCGAAAAATGATGCAGAGATAAAAGAATTTATAGCCCTAGAGTCAAAAAGTACATAAGTAGGTACATTAGATAATAATAGAATACTCGCTATCACATTCGGATCCTGCTCCGCCCGATAATTCAGTGCAAAAACTCGGGCATTCTCTTTCTTGTTCCAGTCTTGGTCGTCGTCCTTTTTCTTTGGGGGCTCTGTACAATTTAAAGCAATGTGTCCCAACTTACCACACCGAAAACACATGTTCTTTCCAAATAAGCATTCACCCTTGTGAAGTTTATTACACTTGAGACACAGTGTAATACTTCCTCGCATCCCACCGACACTAACTCATGTACTTGGTCTTTATTATGCCATTATGTATGTCCTTGCTCTGATCGTTCCAATTTTCTTTTCCCAATAACTCTTGCCATATAGGGCATACTGCTCAAATGTAGTCATCTGATATGAAATAGCATGAGCCAGTTCTAACATTTCACGATATGAAGTGAAACGATGAGGCATAATAATCACGTCGATCTCTGGGCGTAGTTCATTTTCGAACCTCCTGATCTTTTTAACGTATGTATCTACCATGTGTGGGGCATACCTTGAGAGCTGCTTAAACTACCTCTCATAATCAGTAAGCGATAAGTTGCCCTGAGCTGTAGAAACTCTGATTCTTTGAAGTCTCTCAAAGCCCATGGAAAGTACTTCGACATCACTTCATCCTTAAACTACTCCCAAGTCATGTCACGTTGCTGCTCTTCAGTCTTAGTGCATGAGACAGATTCCCACCAGTAACTGGCTGCTCCAACAAACATAAACTCTGCGCATATTACCTTCTGTTCATCCATACAAACAAAGTGTCGAACGATACGCTCCAGACCTCTAATCCATTCAGCAACAGCCAGTGGGTCAGAACCATCGTCGAAAGTAGGAGACTTGTACCTACGAAACTGCACAACCACTGAAAAAGCTCCAAGGACAAACGAAGATGCATTTTGCGGAGGTGGTGCATTTTGTGGTGGGGATGCTTGATTATGCCTACTCAACTCTTGTACCACCCGTAATAAGTCACGCATCAGATTCGTGTGGGTAGATGGTGACATATCCTAAAATTAGTATTAATTCACCCGACACATACTGGTACTAAGTCTAACATGTTATACATATATTATCATAATATATATTATGAATTTAGCGAGGAAAAACATGCATGTCTTAAAACTTAAAAAGTAGGTAATATAAAAGATGTAAATTATACAAGATGTTGGAATAAATTTATCTTCTTACCCTTTTACATACATTAGAGTCGTCGGGGTTGTCGATCGATGGTCGTTGAGTGCCAGTGACTAGAAATATTCTATACTTATTGTTACGTGACTTACAAAATTTTCCTTTTATTTAATTCATAATCTTCCAACTTATATATATA
>CAIGRB010044007.1:45494-77804 GCA_903798255.1 Fraxinus quadrangulata
AAAAATAAAATCTCATCTGGAAATTCATCTCTTATTGGCAATATGATCGCATTATCCTAAAACATTAGCCTTGATACCTAGTCGGCGACCACATTCTCCACTCTCTTCTTGTCTTTAATGGTGATGTCAAATTCATGCAAAAGTAAGATCCACCGTATTAATCACGCCTTAGAATCCTTCTTTGTAAGAAGGTACTTAAGGGCTGCATGATCTATGAAGATTGTAATGGGGAAACCAATCAAATAAGATCTAAACTTATCAAGCGCAAAAACTACAACTAGAAACTCTTTTTCGGTAGTGGAATAGTTCATTTGAGCACTGTTAAGAGTTATACTATTATAGTAAATCACAAAAGATTTACCTTCTCTGTATTACCCAAGAACCGCACCTACCGAATAGTCACTAGCATCATACATGATTTCAAACAGTAGTGTCCATCATGTGGTTGCACGATGGGTGTTGAAGTGAGTTTGTCAATCAGTGTTTTAAATGCGTCTTGACATTTAGGGGTCCACTCAAAAGCCGCATCTTTAAAAGAAAAGTTTTGTATAAACCTTCTATAGAAACCAACATGGCCTAAAAATGATCTAACATCTTTTACTATCTTAGGTATGGGCAATTTAGAGATTGGTTCAATTTTAGATTTGTCAACCTCTATTCTTCTAGAAGAAATCACATGCCCCAAGATAATTTTCGAAGGTACCATGAAATGACACTTTTCCCAATTTAAAACTAAGCATTTTCCCTAACATCGTGCCAAAACTCTCTTCAAATTTAACAGACATGCGTCAAAAGAAGTTCCAAACACAGTCAGGTCATCCATGAACACTTCTATGTAATTCTCTACCATGTCATTAAATACACTAGTCATGTATCTTTGGATTGTGGCAAGAGCATTACAATACCAAATGGCATCCTACTAAAGGCATAAGTGCCAAAAGGGCAAGTGAATGTGGTCTTTTCCTGTACCTCTAATGCAATTTCAATTTGATAGTAACCAAAGTAACCATCAAGAAAACAGTAAAAAGGATAGCCAGCCACACGCTCCAAGATTTGGTCTAGAAAGGGGAGAGAAAAATGATCCTTATGGGTGGCAGCATTTAGTTTCCTATAATCTATGCACATATGCACACCAATCACTGTTTTTGTGGAAACCATTTCACCTAATTCGCTTTTTACTATCGTAACTCCCGACTTTTTAGGAACTAGCTGTGTAGAACTAACCCATTTACTATCCACGATAGGATAAATGATACCTACATCTAACAATTTAAGCACCTCATTTTTCACTACATCTTTTATTGTGGGGTTTAGCCTACGTTGTGGGTCTCTCCTAGGATTAGTTTCTTCTTCTACATGAATCCTATGTGAGCAAATTAGAGGGCTAATACATTTAATATCAGCTATGGTCCAGCCTAATGCAAATCGATGCTCATTCAGAATGTTCAACAGTTGCTTACATTGCAATGCATTCAATTTCGATGAAATAATTACAGGGAAGGTATCACCTGGTCGAAGAAATTCATGTTTTAGTCTTGGAGGCAGAGGTTTCAATTCTGGTTTAGGACTCTCAATGGTTGAAGGCTTCTATCCTCTAGTCTCTTCGAACTTGGGTTGCCATGGTGATGCTCCGTAATCTTGCAATTTTGCAATCACAGCACATATGGTAGTATACTCCTCATCATCAAAACCAACTAGGATTTTAGAATTTAAGATAAATGAGTTCAAAGGGTCGAAGTTGGTGTTTGCTCCTAAGTGAGTACGTCAATCATGAATGTTTGATGACACTCATCATCCTTTTGTAGTTGCATTGTGACGTGAAAAATATTGACTTCTAAAGTCATGTTCCCAAAAGAAAGCTTCACTAGACCATTTCTACAATTTATAAGGGCATTGGCTGTAGCCAGAAAAGGTCTATCAAGAATAATGGGGATTTTAGAATCAACATTTACATCAACTTTTATATCCAAGACCAAGAAGTCCACAGAATAGTAAAATTTGTCAATTTGACCAATACATCATCAACTACCCTAGGCTTAATGGTAGACCTATCAGCTAATTGTAAGACTACAGAGGTCAGTTTTATCTCACCTAAGCCTAACAACAAGTAAATTGCATAAGATTTACACTTGTTCCTAAATCAAGAAGAGCTTGTGTAAACTCATGGTTCCCAATAACACAAGACATAATGGGACAACCAGAATCCTTATACTGTGATGGGATCCTTTGCTCGATCACTACACTTACGTTCTCAGTTAAGAAAATGATTTTTTTGACATGGTGTTTTCTCTTCACAGTGCATAACTCCTTAAAGACTTTAGCATATGTAGAAACCTGAGAAATTACATTCAAGAGAGGCATATTAATTTTTAATTGTTTGAGGTGTTCTAGGATTTCACTATGTTGACTAGCAGACTTCAGTGTAGGTTTAAGAGCTTGAGGAAAAGGCACTCTAATCGGTTTTTCTACCACTTCCTCACTAGGGCTATTCTCACTAGATTCATTTTCAGCTTTCCTATGCTTGGTGATTGGTTCTATGACTTTCCCTGATCTAGTGGTTATGGCATTCACTTCCTTAAGATTGTTTTCTTCCGGTCCTGAGGTTTATGCCATGTGTTGCCCCTTAGGTTTGGTTGAGGCTGAGTAGGAAATTTCCCACGCTCTCCCTACAAATAAGGCATTAGTCAGTTTAGACGTATGATTCTTTATCTCTTTGTTTTCCTCAACTACCTGAGTGATCATAGTCTCAACCTTCTAATTTGTCTTACATTGTGTATCTATAAAAGCATGTAAGTAGTCTTCTAAAGAGTTTCTAGAAGTTGTAGGCTGATATTAGTGTGTATTATAAGTTCTAGATGGCTAGACGGTTGCTAATTTTTAGATTTCTAGCTGAAATTGGGGTGATTTTGCCACCCAAGATTGTATGTTTCAGATAATGGAGCATCAGGTTTTTTATATATGTCTAAGGCGTTACAATGTTCCTCATAAACTCTCATCATGTTAGCAAACATACTACAATCTTGTGCTAGATGATCAGTTCTACCACACACAAAGAAGGTCCTAGAGACTCAACTCAGGATATATTCTGCGCAGATTTTAAGTCCTTAGCACATAGGGTTTTTATTTCTCTAATGAGGGCTTCTACTTTGGATCTAAGTTTGTTCTCCTTCCTAAGATGATAGATACATGTGCTAGTGGGATTCTCTGTGGTTTGTAACCTATTGGTACTTTCAATGGCGCTAGGTCCAGTCCAAGTATGAGCTTTTTTCGCTAGGTCATCTAAGTATTTTATAGCCTCATCAGGATATTTTTGTAGAAATTCACTGTTACACATCATCTCTATGAATTGATGCTCTCTAAGTGTTAATCATTCATAGAAATAGCTCATGATACTCCAATTCTCATAACCATGGTGGGGACAAATGGCTTGTAGTNCAGTTTAGACGTATGATTCTTTATCTCTTTGTTTTCCTCAACTACCTGAGTGATCATAGTCTCAAACTTTTGATTTGTCTTACATTGCGCCTCTATAAAAGCATGTAAGGTGTTTTCTAAAGAGCTACTAGAAGTTGTGGGTTGATATGCGTGTGTATTAAAAGTCCTAGGTGGCTGGACAGGTTGCTGGTTTTTAGATTTCCAGCTAAAATTGGGGTGATCCCACAACCCAGGATTGTAGGTTTTCGAAAATAGGGTGTAGGGCTTTTTATATATGCCTAAGGCATTACAGTGTTCATCATAAACCCCCATTCATGTAAGTAAAAGTAATGCACTCTTACTCTAGATGATCTGTTCCACCACACAAAACAGGATTCTAGAGACTCAACACATGATACATTTTGTATAGATTTTGAGTCCTTAGCATGTAGGGTCTCTGGTTCTCTAGTGAGGGTTTCTACTTTGGCTCTAAGGCTATCTCCCTCCCTAAGATGATAGATACATGTGCTAGTGGGATTTCCTATAGTTCGTAACCTATTGGCACTCTCAGTGGCACTGGGTCCAGTCCAAGTATGAGCTTTTTCCACTAGATCATCTAGATATTCTATAGCCTCATCAGGATCTTTTTGTAAAAATTCACCCACATATCATCTCTACGAATTGAAGCTCCATAGGTGTTAATCCCTCATAGATATAGCTCACGATACACCAACTCTCATAACCGTGGTGGGGGCAAAGGGTTTGCAATTCTTTATATCTTTCCCAAGCTTGGTATAAGGTCTCACTATCATTTTGAGTGAATGATGAGATTTGCTTCTTAAGGGCACTAGTTTTATGGTGGGGAAAATATTTATTAAAGAATGTTTGAGTATTTTCAGCCCAAGTGCCAATTAACCATGGTCTCAATGAATATAGCCAGCTTTTAGTTTGTTCTTTAAGTGAAAATGGGAAAATTTTTAGTTTGACTATGTCCGTTGTACCATGTTGATTGTGGAAGGTTATGACCACCTCTTCAAGTTCCCTATTATGCACGTATGGATTTTCGTATTCAAGTCCATGAAAAGTGGGAAGAAGTTGAATCATTCCCGATTTAAGTTCCATACGTGGCATATTAGGCGGAAACATAATGCATGATGGTATGGATGTGCGTGTGGGATGAAGATAATCCTATAAAGTCCTATAAGGCACATCGTCTTTTTCACTATCAGTCATAATATTGTATAGTGTGGTATTTGTGGCAATAGATGCAATATCAAAGATAAGGTTAGAAATTGATTCAAACACTGGAAAAGGTCATTCGATAGAACTTCCTTACTCGCTTTGATCCCTGGTCATGTAACATGAAAACTAAACTATATGACAATAATAATAATAAAAATTTGTACCGTCTCCCCGGTAGTGGCACCAAAATTTGATTACGTCCAAAGAATAACGCGGTAGTTGTAACACAGTTTTGGGGTGTCTATTCCACATGGAGATGGAAGAAATGCTCAAATGATAAAAAAAAAATGATGTTTTCTCGTTTGTGAAGTAGAGTTTGTTGTAATAATTCAATGTTTGAAATAATGAAATGAAAATCAATTTTTTGAACTAGCGAAGCATCAGAATTCCCTCAATTGGATTGGATCAATCTCATCAATTATTCGTTTTTATAACTCAATTAGAGGCCTTCGTCCCAACTCTCTAATCGGAAGATATAACGTTAAAAATCACTTTAATTCAATTGTAATCCTAGAATCTAAACTTTCGATAACACATTTGCACTATTTTTATTGAAATAAGATCGAGAATCGACCATATACATCAAGCATAAGGTAGTAACCAATCCATCAATAAAGAAAAAATGAAATTGAAACTCAGCAAATAGTTTAATTCTTCGATTGAAAAAATATGACTAATTCTATGAAAAATCTAGTAAAGATTAAGTCAATCCCAAAATATTTATGAAAAGAAAATCTAAATTCTAGAATTGTTTGACAATAAAAAGTCGACTTACATGAATAAAAAGATGAGAAATCACCAATTCCAATGGAGTTCCTTCCTAACTTCACCAATGTTTTTAGTTCTTCATTGAGATTCTTGAGTAAAAACCAGAGAAAAATATGTATGGAGGCGTCTGCCCTCATTCTGGTACATTCTAGGGTTGAAATATTGTGAAAGAGACTGGTTTCCATAAAAGTTTGACGTAAATTAGAAAACTAAAATCTTGTCAAAATGTTATACTATCCGACCGCATAGTAGTGAAAGTTGCAGTCACATAGAATAACCAAACTGGCTACTGGATTCTCTAAAGAAGCCTATGTGACCTCATAGGAATAATGCTATGCGACTGCATAGCTTAAGCAATTTCTAAATTCTTGCATTTTGGTCCTTAAAACTCCGTTTCGCATTCCTTGACCTCTTTTCCAACTTCTTCTTCAGCCAATGCTTAATTCCTTAGCCCAATTTGACCTCATCATCTTCATATCTTCATTTTGCCTTTCCAGTAATCTTTTGGATATTTATAATTTGGTCCCTGAACTTTTGGATGACAAAAGAGATGGTGAGTCCCAAGGCGGAGGGGGCGGTGGAGGAGAAGAGGACGTCAATAGTGACAGAGGGTAAGAAACATGTTGTTGACATGTCGGAGGAGGTGGTCGGTAAGAGGCTGAGATTGCCGTCAAGTATGTCATTCTCCCTCCACGACTAAGGTAAAGATGAGGACGTTCGTAGACGAGATGTACCCCCAATCTCTTCCTAGAGATGGACCATGACAAATGGAAGGCATTCGAGACAGAGTGGCGAAGAATAATGCTCGGGTAAATATTTTATGATTCTAGTGAAATACGGTACGCTAACTCATTTATGCTTCTTTTCACAATTTTTTTATTTTTTTTCTAGAGCTAACCACAAGATAGGTGAAAGGACAATCACCGACGCCTATAAGTGGTTTCACGACATCATGGCTTTGGGTGCCTGGCTAGCCGACGATGTAAGTGTAATATCGTAATTGTTTTTATTATGTATACATAATTTTTTGTTTATTAAATGAAATAACTCCCTTTATTTTTTTATTGTCGTTTCCTGATGTAGCACATCGACCTGGTTATGGACTTATTGCGTGATCGAGTTCGATGATATTCAAGATTATATATATATATATATCTCGAATCATCACTGTTTTGTCTTGGAGATCCATTTTGCTGATTCCACTATATATGTTTACTACTTATTTCTGTCTGACACAAGGTCAACTCAAGCTTTACCTGGAGCTAGTGGCTGTGATCATTCCTTTAATGGCTAGACGAGTAGAGGTGATTGTGCAGGACATACTAGCCATCGTGCGAGACATGACGACGACGAGACAGTTGAAATCGTGAGTATTTATAATTTTTCTAATTTAACACTTAGTTTTTCAGTTCACAGTACCGACCGAGCTAAAACATTTTACAGGGGCGATTGTGGCATATTCGCAATAAAATATATCAAATTTTTAGTATAGCACATAAGGTTGATGAAATCAACCAATCCTGGATATAAAATTGGAGGAATAAGCTAACGTGTGATTTATACAAATTCAATTGTGCTCCATGAATATTGTTTATTTATTTGTGAAATAACTGTAAATATTGTAAACAAATTTTAAATATTGTTCAATTATCAGCGAAATTATTACACATCGGTCTAATTGTCATTTAGGGGAATTTGACTTGTACAAAATTGGAAAATATGCTCTATTGCTCAGCACCTACCGTACCTACGCGGTTGAGAAAACTCTCCGGTAAATAGTATTCTAAATGTACATGGACGTACCACGCGGTTCAACTTCAGGTCCCCTAGTCAACATATAAATGACTAGGGATATCCATGTCGCGTGTAAGTCCATGTACTTTCATATTTATGATTGTCAATTTTAACCACTTTTGATTTAGGGTTCATCATCTTTTTATGACATACTCATATATACAAAGGATATCAACATTTCCATCATCGTAAAAAAAATGCTATGACATATGATAATTAATAAAATGTGACATATAGACAATGGTACCCCTGTAAAGTCCTATGTTAATATTGAATTGTTCGACCCACACAATTCCTATGTCGAACAAATTTTAATATTTATCAACTAGTTTCACATTAACTATTTATATAGAGGCAATTTACAACCTCATAATATTTAAACAGACTTCAATTGTGCAATCATTAATAACGTGATAATATATTATTATCTCCACTTTCACAAATACCATATCACATACTTCAATCAAAATTTAAGTGAGGCTTTCTATCAAATAGATCATTGTTCATTTTGTTTTGTTATGTGAGCGGGGTGCCAATTCAAGAAATCAGTGATAGTTTTTTAGAAATCAGAAATCAGAATTCTAGTTCCCTCTACCCTATAAAAGAGTCTCTAAAAGAAATTAGCATCGGTTCATGCAAGAAACCAAAACTATTAGAAGTTCAACAATTTTCATATATATGCATTTTCTTTCCCTTCCTTGCATATTCAATTGACACAAATTAAATATGATGAAATATTTTATAAATTGTTTTTAGAATTTGAGTGTGATTTGAATTCCATGTTGAAATAATTGAAAAATTCTAATTGAAGTGCACGTCAAGTGGAATTTAGTTTGGAATGCTTTTGGAGTCTTATTCAAGTTGAAATTCTATTTAGAAGCCCTATTGGGAATTTGGCTTGGAAAAAGACTTTGAGATAAGAAAAGCAACTTGAAGAGGAAAAAAATGGAAAGGGCATGGGGTGCCGCGACGTCGGCGCCTCTATTTGGTATTTTGCCTCAGGCAGTGGCGGACCCAGAATCTCGAGTCAGCACGGGCGATCGTGGATCGTCGACCGTTGTCAACAATAAAATATTAAAAGCCCCGTTTGATGCCTTTTTTTTTCAAAAAATACATTTTGGAATAGTGGTTTGATGAAAAATGTATGGTTAAAAAATAAGAAAAAATTTGAATTTGCATGTAATATTATTTTATTAAAAAATGTGCGATTGAAAGAAGAAAGAGATGCATTTTGAAAAAAAAAATAAAAAATCAAACAAGGTCTAAAATTTAAATATAACAATTATTTTATTCAAACTGAATATATATAATTTTGTTATAAAAATTAACAATATTCACCAAATGATATTGTGGCAAGTTTTGTATAATTTAAATGAAGAGCACGGGTTTGAACTTTTATAATTGCATGAAAACCGCTAGTATGTAACATATATTAATTTGGTAATTTTGTTATCAAATTACGTGAGTGTCACAATGGTCCAAGTGTTCAATTGAGGGGGTCATTGGTTCGAATCCAATCCATTTCACTCTGGNACTCAATTTTTTGACATCCTACTTCATTAACAACTCTAATAAAAGGGTTTGTACGTCCCCTACATATTCCTTATAAATATTAGGCTCCTCTATACAATTTTATAGTGTGAAAAAAGTGA
This sequence comes from Fraxinus quadrangulata, assembly GCA_903798255.1. Classification (NCBI taxonomy): domain Eukaryota; kingdom Viridiplantae; phylum Streptophyta; class Magnoliopsida; order Lamiales; family Oleaceae; genus Fraxinus; species Fraxinus quadrangulata. The sequence continues at coordinate 54,365 of CAIGRB010044007.1, forward strand.
TTAGTAGCTTTTAGGATCGTTGTAATACTTCTCCATCTTCATTATTTGTAATGAAATAAAATCTCTTAATTTCTATGCCATATCTTCTTATCTTCTTTTTCTTATAATCAAATACTTCATTATTGTGCCATATTCATCTATCAAATACCATTTTTCAGGACATTTTGAATGAGGGTTCAGCAGTTACTTTATGGTTGAAATTGGAGCAATTGTGTATGACTAAAAATCAGATAAGCAAGTTGTATCTCAAGTAGCGTTTATACTCTCATCGAATGGCAGAATGAGGATCATTGGAAGATCACCTGACTGTATTCAAGGAGATAGTCGCTGATTTGAAAACTTTGGAAGTAAAGTATGATGAATAAGATTTGACCTTAATCATATTGTGATTGTTGCCCGCTTCATTTTCTTCATTTAGAGACGCGATCTTGTATAGTCGTGATACTCTTACTATAGAGAATGTGTATAATACTTTGTTTTCAAAAGAGAAGATGAAGCATCTGGTAACTGAGGCTAGAGATAGAGAAGGCTTTGTTGTTCATGGTGGTTCTGGAAGGGTCAGATCGAAGTCTAAATTAAGTAATCAGATTTGTAACTTCTGCAAGAAGAAGGGGCACACGAAGAATATTGCTACAAATTGCAGAATAAAGAAAGGTTGGCTGCAAGTCGATATGTGAAGTACTTAGAGACTTCAGGTGAAGCAGACCTCGTAGAGAATATTGTAAATGAGGGAGATCTCTTGGTTATTTCTGACATCAAGTCTAAAACAGAGGAGGATTGAATTCTGGATTTAGCATGTATGTTTCTTATGCGTCCTAATAAGGACTTGTTTACTACATATGAAACTGTTTCCAAAGGTGTCATGTTTATAGAAAACAATACACCTTATCGGGTTGTTGAAATTGGTACGGTCAGATTGAAGTTATTGGACGGGACAATTTGAACACTTGGCTAGGTTCGACATGTTCCAGATTTGAAGATAATCTCATCTCGTTGTCTATCCTTGATTCAAAGGATTATGAGTTCTTTTGTGGAGGTGGAGTTTTGAAGGTTTATAAGGGTGCCCAGGTTGTATTAAAGGGACAAAAATTGTCTCAGTTATACATCTTGTAGGGTTGTGCAGAATCTAGAAGAGTCAATCAACACATGTTTAGCACCATGGTAGACATTCAGTTTGGTACAATACCTTTAAAAGTTCGTAAATGGTCGAATTTGAAGAATATAGCTCAGTGGAGTTTAGGATATATGGATAATACCACTTTAGGAGATAGAAGAATCTAAACTCCAAAATCTATTTAGTACGAAAGTATCCACAACAGCACAGAATGCAACCAAGTTTACTAGCAATAATCATATAAAATGAACTAAGAAAATTATAATTTTCATATGAATAATAAATATTCAGATCTACATTCTGCCTCATATTACCTTTAATGGATAGTTGTTGTTGAGTAACAAATTTGTATCTAATACAAATAGATACTTTAAATTTTGTACAAATTTTAATGATTGCTGCAAGAATATTAATTAGAATTCACAATTCTAAAATGATATCAAAATTTCAAAATTATGATCAATGTCAAAAAGGTGGTGTATTCAGTATCTAATTTGAATAAATCTTTTAACGTCAATCCATTCATAAAAATGGAATATAAAATGCACAATAGAACGGAAGCTATTTTAAGATTGTTTGACAAATTAGTGCATAATTATATTCCTTTTAACTAAAAATATGTTTATGCAAATATAATAAAATCGTAACTTACTGGATCAAAATATCGGGTAAAAGAAGATGAAATGAAGCGAAGTATGCTATTGTAAATCTCCTTAAGATAGATTTCGTCTCATGCAATGGTGCTAGTAGGATCAAATGAACATCTAATTCCCAAAGTACAAAGCTTCTTCTAAAATAATATAGCATAATATTAATTTAATGGACAAACCAAAATGTTGAAAGTGTTTTTCACAAGCGGAATAGACAGGAACTAAAATTTTCTTATGCAAAATTTTATTTCTAAACATAATTCGGACAAAATTTAATTTCAACAAAATAAAAACAAAAGAATATTTTGAAGAGAGGAAAGAATCTAGAAATCAAATTTTCTTGAATAATTTTGGTGTAAAAAATTGAAATTAGGGGGTCCCTATTTATAGATTTTCAAGTGTTTTTTTTTTTTTGGAATGGTTGAATCTTTTGGCAAAAATTCATTTTGACCATTAGATCACACCATTTCATATTTCGTGATCTAGAACGCACCCTATCAAAAATTTATAACTTTTCATAGTGTACCTTTTTAAATAGTTACATCAAATCGAAACAACATGACTCTTTGATATGCATCATATGTATTTGAAGAGTTTGGACTAGTTATCACACCAATTGTAAACCTTTTCAATTCACACATATTCATAATGATCCCATAATTTTTAACAAAACCTAGAGATGTGATCATGTGGTCCCCATCTGCATTTACCTAAATTGCTTGACAGGTCAATGCAGCATCCATGATGCCAAGAGTGGTATGGACGCTAGCAAATTCAATGAATAAATAATGGGAAAATTTAAAATAATAAATCATAAAATGTAATATTTTGCGTAGAAAATGTGGTGCCTTCTTTAATACTTTATGATGTATTCAACAAATGTTTTACTTTTCTTGTGTCAACCTGTGATTGACTTTATCCTTAATGTTTTGACCATAACAAAAAAATTGATTTTTGTCTCTAACAATTGATTTTAAGTTTTCAAAGCATCATATGTAATATTAATCAATCAAGGACAAAAAGGTCGATATCCAGACATTCACATTACAAATCAGACTTGCAATGAAGGAAGTGATGAAAATCGAGCATTCAAGATAAATCATTCAGAGGAGGATAGTGGATTAGATTTTTGTATTCACTTGTAAATGTATAAAAATTTCAATTCTTAGCACTTAACGATGAAAGCTCAAAACCATTTTATGTGCTAAAAATCACTTTGATCAACGCTTGCATAAATAATTTCTCTTTAAAAGCGAAAATCGATTTTCGAAATCGTAAGTGAACTTAGATCATATTTTAAGAATATTCACATCAAACCATGCAAAAAAAAAAATAATAAACTCTTGAAATACAGACGTTCAGTCTGGATGTCCATGCGAAAGTGGGATCATATAACAATAACCTTTTTTTATCGTTTGACGTCTGATGTACAATTGCTAGTTTTTTTTGTCTGGAAAAGGAAGCGGACGTCCAATTGACTGTCCATCCACATATATTTTTGCTCATTGAACTCTATAAATACATTCACTTTTTTGCATTCATTAAAAGACTTTTTTAGAGCTTTAAAGTGAGATATTCTTAAGCAAAATCACATTGATCTTACATCTTGTTTATCATCAAATCATTTATCGTGAAAACGTTTGATTGAGAAAACAAAATCCTTTATTCATCTTTATCATCAAAGTTTTCTCATCTAAAATTTGAGCTTTCATTGATTGCTATCCACTGAAGTGCTAGCCCATATATATCTCTCTTAATGCTTAATTTGTGTATATCAATTATTAAGTGAGAAATTGAAAATTGTAGAATTATTTTTCTCTTCAAAGTTATGGGTCATATTGAGGCCCCAGAAAACTCAATATTGTAAAAGGGGCAGTGTTCCTTGTGTGTAAGTCACCAAGAGTTTTGTAAGGTTTTGGATTGCGCCATAAGTCAATCAAATACAATGAAAATGTCATACTCGTGACTGAGAGCTCGGAAACGGAGGATGTAAATTATCGATTTAGATCGAACATCCACAATTACATTGTTTGCTTATTCTCTTCCCTTTTACTTACAGTTTTCATATTTTTGTTCTTTCTTTGATTGATATACTCATTCCAAAATTATTTTTAAACGTTGTAGCAATCGTTCGAATTTTTTTTTTTTTAAACAATTCACCCTCTCTTGGTTAATTACTCTTGGGCTTTCAATTGGTTTCAGAGCGAGATGCTCATTTTTAAAAGATTTCACAATTTTGACCAATGACTAGCCACAATCTTCAAAATCTTAAGAGACATTCTACAAATCATCCTCCCTTCTTTGATGGCACATACTATAATTATTGAAAACTAGTATGATGATATATGTTCAATCCATAGATTATAATATTTGGGAAGTCATTGAACGTGGTTTTTATGTGCCTACAAAGATGATTAAGGTTGAAGGTAAACCAGATCAAACCATTCCAAAACCTAGAGAAGAGTATGATGAAAATGATAAAAGAAAATTATCTTTAAATGCTAGAGCCAAAAATCTACTTTATTGTACTTTAGATAGAAATAAATTTAATCTTATTAGCACATGTGATTCCACATATGATATTTGACATGCATTAGAAGTCACTCATGTTGGTACGAGTAAAGTAAAGGAAACTAAAATTAATCTTTTGGTTAAAGAATATGAGAATTTCTTTATGAAACAAAATGAATCTATTGTCGATATGATTACATGCTTTACCGATATTGTTAATGACGATAAAGACTTTGATCGTAAATTTATTAACTGTGAACTTGTAAGCAAAATGTTTAGGTCAGTATCGGAAAATTGGAGCCCATTAAGGATGTTGATAGAATATGCCAAAGATATCAACTCATATCCATTGAAAGAGCTTTATGGTACCTTGATGACTTATGAGCTCAACAACGCCAAAACTAAGAAGAAAATGAGGAAAAGAAAACAAGAAGCAAAGAAGCCTCCTAAATTCTAAATTTCTTTAAAATGGGCAATTTAAGAAGGAACTACAAGTGAAAACATGAGTGATGAAAAACTTGGTGATCTAGTTCTTCTTTTTAAGAAATGGAAAGGTCTTCGTAATAATTAGCGGTTTTAAAAGAAAGAAGAATATGGTGAAATAAGAAGCAAGAAAATCATTTGCTATGATTATGACAAATCCGGACACAAGAGAACCGAGTGCCCAAACAGGAAAAGAAATATCAAGAAAAAGGCATTTCAGGCGACATGAGATGAGAATGATCGTGATGAAAGTGATAGTCAAGAAGAAGTCGCCAACATGTGATTCATGGCAATCACAGATGGTGTAAATCCTATTGAAAAATATTCATATGATGGTTTATCTACTTCCTATGATGAAATTCTTCAAGAATTTGAAAAACTTGTCTTAAATCACTCTATTCTAAAAATGAAACACTCATATTTTTGAAACTCAAAAGGATAATGATTCTTTGATTAAAAAAAATCTTCTTTAAAAAACAAAGTTGAAGATTTGATCACGATTGTTCACAAATTCACTCCAGGTAAGAAACATTTTGACTTAATGCTTGGTGATCAAAATGAGTTTTTGATAAATGAAGAATTGGGTAAAAACCTTTCTTGAAACAAAAATCTTCAAAAATCTATTTGTTAAAGCATTAAATGCCTCTCTTCCAAACACTACTTGTAGATTTTGCAATAAAAATGGACATGTTGCCTTTAATTGTCTAACCAAAAAGAGGCTACACTTTGAAAGCAAAAGTAAGTGGATTCAAGAGTCCACTAAAACTAACTACCAATGTCCCAAACTTGTATGGGTACCAAAGATGAAAAAATAAATTATCCTTGTAGGTATCAAAGAAGAAAAAAGGCAAATGGTCCTTGGATAGTGGATGCTCAAAGTACATGACTAGAGATTGGACTTTGTTATCAAATTTCAAAAATAATGGTGGAGGTCATGTCACATTTGGAGATAATCCAAACGGAAAAATCATTGGAATTGAAAGCATTGATAATATCTTATCCTCTTCAATTGAAAATATTTTATTAGTAGATAACATCAAACATAATTCGCTTAGTATTAGTTAATTATGTGATAAAGGTTATCACTTAAAAAAATGCAATTTTTACAAATGTCTTATTAAGGATACTGCATCAAAAGAAGTGATGTTTATAGGAAGTCAAAATAAAGGTGTTTGTATCATAAATATCGAATTTGAAAATAATGATAAATATCTTTTGAGTTTGAAAGAGGATACTTGGTTGTGGTATAGGAGATTATGTCATGTTAGCATGGACATTTTCTCGAAAATTTTCAAAAATTATTTTGTTAAAGAATTGCCGAACCTAAAATTCGAGAAAGATAAAGTTTGTGATGCTTGTCAATTTGAAAAATAAGTAAAAAGTTATTTTAAACCCGAAGAATACTCTTCAACTACAAAACCATTACAACTTCTCTATATAGATCTTTTTGGACCATCTAGAATTGCTAGTTNCTCCATATTGATCTTTTTGGACCATCTAGAACCGCTAGCTTAAGCGGTAAACATTATGCTTTCATCATTATCAACTCATATTTTTGAACCTAAATAATGAAGCTTTGAATGCATTTAAACACTTTTATAAAAATGTTCAAAATAAAAAGGGATATACAATTACAACTATTAGAAGTGATCGCGGTGGAGAATTTGACAATATCATATTTGATAATTTTTGTAACAAAAAATTGATATGAACATAATTTCTTGGCTCCTAGAACTTCTCAACAAAATAGTGTAATAAAAAAGAAGAATAATACATTACAAGAAATGGCTACAGCCATGCTTAATGAAAATAACCTACCATAATTTGTTTGGGCCAAAGCCGTTAACACTGCTTACTACATCATTAATAGAGTTCTTGTTAGTCGAAAGAGAACAAAAACCCCCTATGAGCTTTGGAAAAATAAAGTGCCAAACATAGGTTATTTCAAAGTTTTTGGTTACAAATGTTTCATTTTGAATTTGATAAAAAAAACAAATTAGGAAAATTTGATTCAGAAACTGATGTTAGAATTTTTCTAGGACATCCATTGACAAGTAAACTTTATAGTCTTTAACAAAAGGACTCTAGTCGTTTAAGAATCTTTGCATATTATATTTGATGAATCTAATTCTCTTGATCAAGAGAGAGGTATTGCCCGTGATGTAGGATTGAAGACTCCAATCGAGCAAATAAATATCTAAGATCAAAACAAGGATGATCCTAAAATCTTAGAGACAATCACAAGTAAGAAGCAAATAATCAACATGATGTAGTAAAATCTACCGAAAGTAATCCACCTCTACCTAAAGAATTGAGGTTTGTTCCCTCTCACCCAAAAGAATTTATTATTGGAGATCCATCTAAAGGTATTACTACTAAAGTTTCTACTAGAAATCAATTAAATAGTTGTGCATTTATTTCTCAAATTGAACCAAGAAATGTTAAAGACTATACAAGAAGAACTAAATCAATTTGAAAGAAACCACGTTTGAGATTTAGTTGCAAGACAAAATGATCAAACCGTCATTGTCTGAAAATAATTTTTAAGAAATAAACGTGATGTGAATGGGATAATTTTACGTAACAAGGCTAAATTAGTGGCCCAAGATTACAATCAAGAAGAAAGTATTGATTTTGAGGAAGCATTTGCACCGATTGCTAAATTAGAATACATTCGTATGTTTCTTGTATTTACTTGCCATAAATGATTCATTCTCTATCAAATAGATGTGAAGAGTGCATTTTTAAATGATTTTATACAAGAAGAAGTTTTTGTTGATCAACTTCTTAGTTTTAAAGATCACAATTATTCAGGTCATGTTTTTAAACTTAGAAAATCTATTTATGGTTTAAAACAAACTCCTAGCACTTGGTTTGAAAGGTTGAGCGAATTTCTACTTTCACATGATTTTTCAATGGGTAAAATGGATATTACTCTTTTCGTCTAAACTCAAAAGAATTAAATGATTGTTGTTCAAATTTATGTTGATGATATTATATTTGTTGCACTTGATATTTGTCTTTGTGAAGAATTTCCAAAATGCATGAGTAATGAATTTGAATGAGCATGATGGGAGAACTTATACTTCCTTGGGCTTCAAATTAAGCAAACTAATGATGAATATTCATTAGTGAAAACAAGTATATATTAGACGTGCTCAAAAGGTTCGACATGGAGGAATTAAATCCGATAAACACTTCGATGAGCTCGTCCGTAAACTTAGACAAAGACGATCTAGGCACTTCCATTGATTTAACAAAGTATTGAGGTATGATTGGATCTTTTCTTTATTTAACCACAAGTAGACCCGATATTATGTTTAGTGAGTGCTTGTGTTAGGTTTCAATCTAATCCTAAAGAATCTCATCTTAGTGACGTAAAACAATTTTTAAACATCTTAGTGGCACTAGAACTCTGGGTCTTTAGTATCCAAAGGGCACTTTCATTAACCTACTTAGCTATTCAGAAGTCGATTGAGCCGGTAGCACAATTGATCCTAAAAGCACTAACGGAACATGTAATTTTTTAGGCTTTGCATTTGTGTCATGCTTCAGTAAAGAACAAAATTCCATTACATTGTCTACCACTGAAGCCGAATATATCCTACCGCTAGTTGTTGTGCATAAGTTCTATGGATGAAACAAACACTTAGTGATTATCACTTAACTTTCGACCATATACCTACTATGTGTGATGACATGAGCGCTACAAACCTATCAAAAAGTCTCATCTTACATTCTAGAACAAAGCATGTTGAAATTAAACACCAATGTTTACGAGATCATAAACAAAAGGGAGATATTGTGTTAGAATTTGTAAACACTGAAAATCGATTTGCCGACATTTTTACTAAACCTCTAGCTCTTCATAGATTTTTGCATATTCGAAGAGGCTTGGACATTCTAGATGAAATTGAAATATGTGACTAATGTGTCTATTTATTGATAAGATTCTTGATTTTATGCCATTTCATCATGACGCTTAAAATCTTATTAAAACTATGATGCTGATGTCCGAATTATTAGGTAGATGTTCGGATGAGGAACCGGACAACCATGTGGACATCCAGATCAAGCTGTTTGGATTGATAGAAAATTTGGGACTTTTCATGCACACGTTCGGGTATGTATAGCGGACGTCCAGATTGTGTATTTCCAAATTTTAAATCGAGATTCAGGACCTCTTTTCTCATTTTCTCCCTTCTTTTCCCTCTCCACTATGTGCGTCCACCTCCTATTCACGCATTTTTGCTCTTAATTCATCACTTTACTCTCTCAAATCCAAAACCCATCTTCTCCTCCTCCAATTTTATCAAAATCCTTACTTTTCTCTCACTAAAACCTCCAAGAACTTACACTATTGAATATTTTCAAACCCTAGGTTCGATTTTATCCTCTTTTTTTTTCATCATTATTCTTCATCATGTCTAGTTGAGAGGAAAGCATATGAAGGTTACCATAAGGCGGGATCCTCCTTCACCACCTTCACCCAACGAAGGACTTGAAGTGCCGACAAATTCTTTCTAATAGGTAAGAATGTTGATTTTGCCGACTTTACCATTGAAGTACCTGCATTTCACATAAAAGAATACTTTGAAAATATGGGTTGGGTGTCAACTTTAGAGGAAAACGCATATCCCACTCTCTTGAAAGATTTTTACACAAACATGGTTATCACTCCTAGGTTGGATAGAATTTCTTGCATACTTAAAAACACCCGATTACCGTCACCAAATCTCTCATTCGAGAAATTCTAGAGCTCAAAGTGTGCGAAAATCAAATTTTTTTCATAAAGCTCATCCCACTTTTGAGGGATATAATCTTATCGATGCATGCCGTAGAGTTACCAGGGAAAATATCGAAAATATCATCAAACTTAGTGCCGATCAACTCACTCTTCCATGTAAGTTTTGTAGAATATCATTACACATGTCATTCATCCTCGAAAGGGTCATCGGGAAGAAATATATAATTTTGATCTTTTCATTCTCGATTCCTTTTTAGATGGAAATTAGACTTCCCAACCATTGCAATCAGTTTCATGAAGCTTATCCATTCCACTCGACACGTCAAAACTTTAGCTATGGCATGCTTCTTACCAAAAATTTTAAATATTTTGAAATTCTTTTGCATTATGAGACCTCTGTTTCTCTCCATGCCACCGATACCATCAATATCCAAACTCTCAAATAGATGAAAATTGTTAAAGAGAATGGTCAATAGGTGGGCTTACACCAAAGATTTGGATCCCACTTTGGGTCCTTCGACTCTACCTTCTAACGGAGATGAGGACGGCAATGACGATGATGTACCACACGTTATATTTATCTAGGATCACTATAATCTACTCAAAGGTCACATCAACTCACTCACATTATTCGTCGACGAGCTAGCTGGATTACTCCATCAAGTACTTACTCGACATAATGTTATGCAAGCTCTGCTCAATGACTTTTACACCCAATTTGAATCATCACATCATCGACCAACTCCTCCAGAACCTTAGTAATCTAGATGATATTTTCACTTATTATTTTTTGGAACTATTTGAAACATGATTTATGTGGATTTCATGAATATTTTTGTTATCTATGCCTTGATTAAGAATTTTGATGTGATGGTTATCCTAGCATTTTATGTTTAATTAAGGGCGAATTTTCTTGGTATTACTAGTGTCTATGGTTGTGCTTTTGCTCTTACATGACTTATTTTTGCTCCCCAGTCTATACTTTCTGCTTATTCCAAAATGGGAAAACATATGAGATGATATGCATGTGCTTGGTAAAAATTTATATGTGATAAGATTGTGATAAAATGATGAATATGCTTGAAATGATTATTAACTTGTAAAACATAGGGGGAATATATGAATCACTTGTGTATCTAAAATTTACACTCCTTATCAATTGTTTGATACCAATTTGCAATTATCTTGTTTGACATAATAAAAAAGGTGAAAATTGTTGACATGTGGTTGACTTTATCCTTAGTCCCTATTTATTGGGGATTAAAAGATTTTAAGATTTTGAAAGTTGATTAGATGTGTGGTTGAAAAGTTGTAGACCCTATAAAATATGTAGTTGAAATTACTTGTTGACTATTGATTTAGATTAAAATCTAGATTTTAATTTTCACCAAACAAGAAGATAATGTTTTGATCATAATAAACAAATTAATATTTGTCTCTAACAATTGATTTTAAGTCTTCAAAGCATCCTATGTAATATTAATCAATCAAGGACAAAAAGGTCGATATCGGGACCTTCACATTACAAATTGGACTTATAATGAAGGAAGTGATGAAAGTCAAACATTCAAGATAAATCATTCGAGACAAAGTACTTCAATAGTCAAATATCAAAGGAGGATAGTAAATCAGACTTTTGTATTCACTTGCCAAGGTATAAACACTTCATTTCTTAGCACTTAACGATGAAAGCTCAAAAACTATTTTATGTGTTAAAAATCACTTTGATCATCGCTTGCATAAATCATTTCTCTTTAAAAGTGAAAAACGATTTTCAAAATCATTAGTGAACTTAGATCATATTTTAAGAATACAAAGACAAAATGAATCAAAATATTGAAACGTGGACATCTAGACAAAGCAATGAACTTCAGGATAATGTAACGGTCTCTTTTTTAACGTTCTAACGTTTGATGTACAATGACTAGTTTCTGTACATTCGGACAAGGAAGCGAACGTTCTGTCCAGTTTAGCATATATTTTTTTCTCCTTGAACTCTATAAATACATTTACTTTTTGCATTTATTAAAAGACTTTTTGAAAGTATTAAAGTAAGATATTCTTGAGCAAAATCACATTGATCTTACATCTTATTTATCATCAAATCATTTATTGTAAAAACATTTGATAGAGAAAACCAAATCCTTTATTCATCTTTAATCAAAGTTTTCTCGTCTAACACTTGAGTTTTCATTTATTACTATTAATTTAAGTGTTAGTCTATCTCTCTTTTGGTACTTAATTTGTCTATATTAATTATTAATAGAGAAATTTCAAATTGTAAAATTATTTTTTTCTTCAAACTTGTGAGTTATATTGAGATCTCGAAAAGCTCAATATTGTAAAAGAATCGATGCTCATTGTGTGTAATTCACCGGAAGCTTTGTAAGATTTTGAATTACGTCATAAGTCAATCAAATATACTGAAGAGACATTGCTTATAACGGAAAGTTTGGTAACGAAGAATGTAGATCATCTATTTGGATCGAACCTTCACAATTACACCGTTTGCGTACTCTCTTCCTTTTTACTTATAGCTTTCATAATTGTGTTCTTTGTTTAATTGATATACTCATTCCAAAATTATTTTAAAACTTCAAAAATGTTTTAAAAATTGAAGTTTTAAAAATTAATTCACTCTCCTCTTAATTAGCTATTCTTTCGCTTTTAGCTTGGTATTTTATAATACATATTCCTTTTGAGTCTTGGATCATATTATGCTGTTGTTGTGGCCAACATGCTTTCGAGTTAAATATGATTCTTGCATGTATTAAAAAACAAAAACAAATTAAAGTCTTGATCGATAGACTACCCGATTGTATCGTGTGCTGCGTAGAAAGTGTGCACCTAATATCCATTTAATCATTGTTTTTCAATCAAGGTGATCTTAGAGTTCAAGAAATATATCCCCATATCACAATAGAGAAGAACGGCTATTAAGAGGAAGGATCATCGAGAAGTAGGCAATGAAGGACATGGTTTCTCTGGAGGAATCGGAAAGCTTTACAACAAGAAATTGAAGCATGGAAGCACTTCTGGACAAATTGCATCTTGGAATAGTACACGAATGGCTCTATAAACTGTAAATAGAAATGAGTAGATGATAATCAAGATTGCCTTTTGTGCATCTAGTTATTCATTCGTAGATGTACGAGGAAACCACTTTAATTTTGTAGATTCATTGGTCTTAACGTTGATTTCTCGGAGAGAGGCTCAATGAACTTTATACATAGCCATGTAAAATAAATCATTGATTAAACTGCAAAATTGATAAGAGTGGAAAGAACCACTTATTATTGTTTTATTTGTTGGTATCTGATTCTCCACACCACCATATATTGATACTAGATGTCGGAATAGGAAGAGTTGGATAAAATGTAAATGGGTAGTAATAGGAATTCTAAAAGTTATGTATTTAATTAAATTAAACACAATATTTAGTATGTTACCCTTGAAGAGTGCTTGTTTAATACTTTTTTTTTTTTTTTATCAACATTACTTTGAACCTCCTGCGACATTCTTTCAAGAACACTACACTTTTCTCTCTATTTTATTTTTTATTTTGTGCGTGGGCACTAACAAAAAATCTAAAAAGTGAGAGATTAACTTTTTTTACTTAAGAGTGAATTTGATATAAAAGTAAATTGAGGTAGGAAGGGGAATATTCATTTTCTTCTTCCTCAATTTGCCTTTATCATAAATCTCCGTAGCATTTAATTTTATATATTTAGCCCCGTTTGACCTTCATTATTTGATGTTATAGTTCTTGGAATTTTTTTTTTTTTTTATACCCAGGTATCCCAACTTACGCCGAACTATGTCCTAGATCACCCATCACCGGCCCCTCAGCAATAAAATAATATTATTTTATTGGAGAATGTGTGGTTAAAAAGAAAAATGTATTATAAATTTTATGTGTAGTCCCTGTTAAATTATAATTTTATAATTTAAATTCAGTTCTTATTTTGAAACCAGAATGGATATTGTTATACACAATTGATTTAAGTTTCAATTAACTAATTCTTATATCGGTAAACTTTTGATCGTTTAATTAGACTAGTCAAAGTTTCAACTTTTTAAACTATCGATAGAGACTGCAACTCTCAAATCAATTTGAAATCATCGAAATTTATTTTATTCATCAATTCCTCTGGAAATGTCGTTATAATAATTCGACCCCCGCCAGGTCAATTATTAAAATAATTATAAATGATTTATTTGACCAATATGTCACTTTTAATTATTTATATAATTTCACCGATAACGTTTTTCACTTTACAACTTATTGTGAAAGTATCACAAATAAGAGTTCAACAATCTCATTATTAAACTATTGGGCTCATATTAAATTACTCTATAGAAAACACACTTGGGATCGATTGTTCTTATATATTAGGCGAGGTATTCAATATTGCTAAAACGTGTTAGTTAATTAGTTCATTCTAATTTCCAAAATAACGAGGTATTGATTATATAATTCATTTCACTCTTTGTTACTTCAAAGAACACGAATTAATAATTGATGTTTACAATTTATTCATGATTCATTCAGTTGTCAATAATATTTAATTTTATATGATCACCACAGTAAATTAAATCTTACGTGGTCGTGCCCTATATATGTAACACATATCATTATCTTTATTACCAAAATTAAATATACACTTTGATGAAGATAACACGACATTATTAAAATATAGTGTTCGACTTTATTTACTAATCATGAACATTAGTTTTGATCACTTTATAAATTATACATTTTCGCACTTAACGACTTAAGTGGTCAATTTATAATAATATCAGTTATCCGTTTATATTTTATTATTCATTCAAATATTAAGTACATCTACAATTTATTCAGTTAATGTAAATCAACATTTTATTCGTGCAAAAAATTAAGTCGAAATTGATATTTGGACGTATATCCAACAGAATTTAAGTCGGATAACACATTTCCTTTCCGGTTTTCATATTTTCTGCCGATGAAAATAGATTGCGAAAGGTGAAAGAAGGAAATGGGATTCACTCTTTCAACTTCTGACTTTCTGGATGTGTCGAATCACAACATTGGATGCCCAAACTGATTGCCAGTTTGGACTTGGTGCATTTTAAAATGGTCGGATTCAAATCAGCCTGGCCGAATAAGCTCAGTATTACCAGGGAAATCTAGACAATGGTGCAAAAATGTGAGGACAATAAATTGTAGCAGTGCTGGTTCAGTTCCAAAATAAAAAAACAAGGAATCAAAATCGAGAAGCGATTGGGTCCAAATTGATTCTTGAATCGAAACCACGGATATCCGACTGTAAAATTGAATCAAACATTTTTTGTTAGTTTTTTATTTTTTACAATTATTCACTCTGACCTAATGGCCGAGCAACAAATAGCAAGTTTGTAAGACCCAACAAGTAATAGGTTTGCAAGACTCCAGTAGTAAGTACCTTAATCGATTAGAATAACTTCATTTGAGTAATTGAATCCTATCACTTTCGTTTATAGTCACTTTTGATCGCGCAATGACGCGATGTCCGCCCCATAAATTATTTTTGAGGTGCCGCATGCAAAGCCATAGACAAAATTTTATGCTATTATGTAAGATATTGGATGAGATTTGGTGACATTTATAGTCAATTAAGAAAGTGTTGAAATATGTATTCAATGACATATATTATTTCTTTCAATTTGTACTGGATATTGAAAAATTAATTTGTAGTGTTAGTTCACAATTTTTTATTTTCTATTTTTTATTAAAAAATGTTATGGATAGAACTAAATTCGATCTGGAACTGACAATTCATGTACATGTTTGGTTCTAATAATTACGTGGACATAAATAATTTCATTTATAAAATCCTCGAAATGTAATCGGTGGTTTCGAGTATTGAATTACTCGAATTGATCCACTTGACCCCCATATCCAATTGTAGCTAAAAAGAAGGTTTGATTAGATAATTCACAATAAGATAATATTATAGATGCTTTAGATATAAAAAAATTTAACTAAAGAAATCTGCCTTTTGATTTATAGTAGAAGGGTCAAAAATTAAATTTTTTTTATTGAGTAAATATTAATTTTTCTCCAAGTCCTTTTCATATAAACTAGTTCACAATTTGTACATCCGTGTTTAAAAATTAGTAATAAGTCATTTTGAAAATTATATTAAATAAATAAGTAGTTTAAAAATAAATAAACTTATTTTTAAGCATGATCAAACATTCTCTGAACTTTTCTCGAAGAAAAATACAGATTATGCATGTATACACTTCTTGATTAGTCAGTAGAAGAAAATGTATACTCTCTTGCAAGTGTAAAAAAATCTTCATTAATTATTTATTCTCAGCAATGTTTTAAAAAGTCTAAAATGTGACTAAGCGTGGAAACAAAGTTTCAAACTTTACGAGCCTAGATGAAGCCTAAACGTTACTTATTTTATTATTATTTTAAATACATAATCATTCTAAAAAAATATTTAATAATTAAAATAATACATACGAAACATCTAAAATTATAAAATACTATATTACTTAATAATTCCTACAATTAGTCAATTATACAATTTTCAAATTTTTTTAGAGTTACTAGTTCAACCCTAAAATCACCTAATAGGTGAATATCATGGAATTATATTTATTAATTAAAAGCAACAAGTCACTTTTTAATTGTTTTAGATATTTAGTCAGCCAAGTCATTTATCTTATGTTGAATTGCCGCAATAATAAATAAAGCAGTAAAAAAAACACAATATTTGATGATGGAGAAAACTCTCAACTTGGTAAAAACTCCAAGACCAAACTAATAGTTTCCGTTATAGACAATAAGAACTTACAATATGATTCAGCCTAAAAAATCACTAGACTCACTGATCTAATTCCTACAATCTCCAAAACTCGCTGGAATGTGCTTCACTCACACATGTTCTCGACCTTTTGGAATTGTCTATCTCTTGTGAAACATTAAGAACGTCTCATTCTTATATTCTTCTTGTGCTTCTAGTCCAACTTCCCTCAAACTTCAGCAACCTCTCAAAGTTATTGAGAAAGTATTTTCCTTGATGATATCTATGAAGTGGGTGTTTTGGATTATTTCGATGGTTTTCCTAAACTCGTGGTTGATTGATCTCAAGAATAAAAATTTACTCTCAATATTTGGTTGTGTTCTTGTATCTTGGAATAATGATATAAGGATGTAACACAATGATCAACCATACTTTTAGACGTTCATAGGGTAGGATATATATTGGAAAAAGTGTTTGGGATGAAAAATGATTGAAAAACCAAGTATTTTAAGCCAAACAAATTTCTGAATGTTGATCATCGCTCGAACGCCAAGACAGCGACAGGCAAGCAGCAGCTGAGCATATCAGTATTTTTATCATAACTTTCTCTCTCGATGTTCTATTGAGGTGATTTCAAAATGTATTGGAAATATAATTCAAATAGCTATAATTCTTCTAGATATAGCCTTATCCAAATTTCAATATTTTCTGTGTGAAAAATGTGCTGCAAGTTACGACTAAGAATTTGGAATATAACTTGTGCGGCGCTTTGATGCTCTTTAGACTTCTAATTGCATTCCCTTGATCATATGTGATGTTCTTGGATATCTTAAACTCCTTCAAGGACTATATTATCCTTCAAAAGATTTTTTGACTTTTACAACTCTTTGATAACAATCATATTCTTTTACAATAACCTTTTTGTCTAAAAAATTGCCGATACAACTAAAAATCTAACAATCTTCCCCCTTAGGTATTCTGTGACAAAACTATACAATACAAGTCAAGAATTTAAAAATAAAACTAATCTACCCAAACTCAAACTGAATGTCTGTCTCTTGTATTTCTTGAAACATGTTTCCTGAAATCAATAATTTAAATACCAAGTATAAAAGCATGTGATACATAAAATATAATATCTGAAACAGACTATTGTATGCTAGCGAATTGAGAAGCAATACTAATGTTAATCAAAACACCAACTAAAATATTAATATCACAAAATATCAAAACTCAAAAAAGCTAAGCATGAAAAAAAAACTCCCCCTTACTACAAAATAAACTAAAATTTAAAACCATCTAAAATTTAAAAAATCTCATCATCTCTCCCCCTTTTTGTCACAAATGACAAATATAACAATATATAATAACTCAAATATACAATTGATAGCATTCACATGCATAGTCAAAGATTAATAACATTTTCCACATATTCAATACATGTCTAAATGGAGTAAATTATATAAATGACTCATGTGTGTTAAGTACCATTAATTTCTTGTGATCAAGACTCCAATCTTAAATTTGTAAGAAATGGCATGCTAAACATCACTGTTAAATAATTTTATTTATCTACTAATGAAAGTCAAACCAATATTACATATTAAGACATTTAAATAAAGCTCATTTTTCATGTATAGTATTATTTTCTCCCCCTTTACTTTGAGCATATATACATTTTCACAATTTATATATTTTTTTAAAGTCATTATTTTTCTCTTCAATTTTTCACATCTTATGTGCAGACACTTCACTATAAAGCGATTAAGATGACACTTGTAACGAGTTTTGAGCTGATAACTCTAAGTCAGTTGACCATAGGGCATTAGGTTATGAGAAACCCCTCGAACTTAATTACTCGAGTCAAATAATTTTTGAAGAAAAGTATAAGATGAAATATTTTTATTTTATTTAAGAGAATATACTTCAGTTTATGTATACTAAATTAAGGTCAATTCATGTTCAAAATCACCTTACCAACAGATGTCGGCCATCCCAAATCTCACACATGTGGTCAAGACTTACTCACAATATCATAGTGTGTGCAGTACATATGGTACATGAAGAAACTTAAACTAAGTACTTCATATCAACCTAAACACAATAATGGAAAATATGCTACAACACGTCAATTAAACTCATACTTAGTCACAACATACATGTTCAAGTAAATCATATATCATGTTGTAGTAAAGAATTTTTCCTCTATTTTTTATTTTTCAATTTTTTTTTATTTAAAAAAAAATCAACCTAACTGAAAAGTAAAATTAAAAAAAAAAAGATACATGCACTAATGAATTAATCAATTAAAAAGCATAAGCATATATCAAATGTACCTAATCTATTAGGTATACAAACGCTCTTACCTTTAAGAGTACCGTGATCAATTTCTAATTTTTTCATCTAACTCTTTTTCATTCAAATTTGACTAGTGGAAGATTTATTCCAAGTCGTCATGAACTTTGTTAAATGACTCACTTGATTAGTAAGAAAATCAATTCGGGCATCAAAATCCTGATTTCTAACTCTGGTGAAATTCTGATTTCTATTTCTATTCAGAACTTTATGACACCAAGGCCTTATATGCCTCAACTCACCACAATTGAAACAGGTAGGGATAAACCTAGGTCCAAAGTTATGTGGTCGTTGATATCTATTCCTAGGTTGGTAGGTCCTACGCTATCTAGTAGGCTTCTGTCCTAAGATACCCTTATTCTTGAGTTCTGGATTATGAATATACGTAGGCTGGTTGGTGGCAGGGATAAAAATAGTTTTGGAAGTACTAGCCCCATTATGATCGGCCTGATTATATCCTAGATCCCCATTGTTCTCAACAGGCTCGTTCAACCCCAAAAGACTTACTAGTTTTTGAGATTTACTAAAGAAAGCAAGAAGTTGAGACTTGGAATCTTCAAGTTCACACAGAAGGTTCTTAACCTGGATTTCTAATTTCTCATTCTCAATTATCAGCTTACTAACTCTCCTAGATAACTTCTCAAGTTCACTTGTAAGATCTTTAATCTTAGACTCTATGAATCAATTTACAGTTTCTAATTTGTTGAGGCATAATATAGACTCATGAAGGTCAGCTACAAGTTTATCTCTAATTAGCTCAAGTTTATTGACCTTCTTAAGCACTCACCTTCTTAATCTTAGGACCCTCTTCAAATAATTTTTGATAAGCCTCACGAATCTCATCCTTATCTTCAGAGTTTTCCTCGGATTGCTCACCACTATCTACTTCCTTAATCTTCTTATAGTCCTTATCAGATTCACTTTTAATCCTAACAGTTGAAGCCATAAACTTCCCACTCTCCTCATGCGTGGTCTATAAAATATCTCAAACCTGTTTAAGAACTTCGCACATAGACACATGCCTAAATTTTTCAGGTGATACGGCCATAAATAGAGCATGAAGCCATTTACTATTTCAATTACACTCATCTAAATCTTTCTTAGACCAAGTTGAAATATCAGTAGGGTTACTACACCTGCAACTATGGTAGATGGGCCGATCCAACCATTCACTACGCTCATCCATCGATTTCAAGAAGGTCATTCTAACTTTTCAATAGGCATAGTTACGACCATCAAAATATGGCGGGACGATCAATGAACTACTCATCAAGACAACTAGGGTTATAAATCAAATTTGTGCTCTAATACCGCTTGAGAGTTACTAGTTCAACCCTAAAATCACCTAATAAGTGAATATCGTTGAATTATATTTATCAATTAAAATCAACAAGTCACTTTTTTAGTTATTCTATATGTTTAGTCAACCAAGTCAAATTATCATATATTGAATTTCAGCAATAATGAATAAAGCAGTAAAAAACACAACATTTGATGTCGGAGAAAATCCTCAACTGGGTAAAAGATTCGGGATCAAGCCAATAGTTTTCACTATAGACAATAAGAACATATAGTATGATTCAGTCTAGAAAGCCCACTAGACTGGTTGATTTAATTCATGTAATCTCTAAGACCCCCTGGAACGTACTTCATCACATCTACTCCCGATCTTCTGAAATTGTGTATCTCTTGTGGAACACCAATAACACCTCCTTCTTGTACTCTTCGTATGCTTCTGGTCCAACCTCCCTCAAACTTTAGTAACCTCTGAAGGCTATTAAGAAAGTGTCTTCCTGATGATATCTAAGAAGTTGGTGTTTTGGATTATAAGAATTTCTATATTTTTTCTAAACTCGTGGTTGATTGATCTCAATAATCAAAATGTTTCTCTCAATATTTGGATGTGCTCTTGGATCTTAGAATAATGATATAAGGATGTAAAACAATGATCAGACATACTTTTGGAAGTTTATAGGATAGAATATATATATTCTATGTGAAAAATGTGTTGCAAGTTGCGACTAAGAATTTGGAACATAACTTGTGCAGCTCTTTGATACTCTTTAAATTTCTAGTTGCATTCCCTTGATCATATGTGATATTCTTAGACATGTTGGACTCTTTCAAGGACTAAGCTACCCTCCAAAAGATTCCTTGACTTTTATAACTCTTTTCTAACAATCCTATTCTTTTGCAATAATCTTTTTGTCTAAAAAATTGTCAATACAACTAAAAACTTCACATTTTCGAAATGCAAAAGTTAAACTATTTTTTATAGTTTCAACTTTCAACTAGACAAGTTCTGCATAACGGATTTATAGGAACTTCGTATATAATTTCAAAGTTTCCAACAAAACGATAAGCATAATTGAAATCTTATATAAATATTTATCAGATAAAATTATTTTTGATGTTTGTACAGATAAAGTCATTTAAAAACTTGAAACTAAAGTCCCATAAAATCCTTTTCAAAAAGGAAAAAAATAAAAAAAGTAACAAAATAAAGTCAAATGAAATGTTTTTAAAAAAATTAATAAAGCGTTCCTAGATGTGACCTGCATTAAGTGGTTAGCAGTTGACTACATTATTTGCGTTTGCTGTCAAAGCAAAGCATTTTGCCCACTTTCGTCTAGGCGCATTTTTTAAAACTAATTCTGGGATAAAAACAAAAGGGTACCGCATCCACGTTTTTTATTTATCTATTTCCCTCTAAGTTCATCCATATTAATTTTTTTTAAAAAAATACTATTTATATCAACGTCATATTCCAATATTGTTCTTATTGAATTAATTCATTTAAATACTATACATCCACATAAATTTTATATATTCATCTCACTTTAAATACATTCCTAACACTATAGATCCACACAATCCCTAAAGCCATAAACTCTTTTAAATCAAATGAACGGAATAAAAACAAAGCGAAACTAATTGAACATTAAATTAACATATATTATTCATTTAATCATGTTAACAGTGTTTATTAGGTTGTGTTTGATACACTACCTTTTCTATGGAAAATGGAATTAGTTTTTTATTTTTCAAGTTTTGTAGTGTTTAATGACAATAATTTTCTTGGCACTTGGTTTTCCGCATTGGCTCCTCACGCGCCTATTTTCTTGGATTTACTTGAATTGTTTTTCCTACCTTTTTGGTGGGAAATGGAAGTTCCAGCCTTTTTTTATTTTTATTTTTGCAATGGAAACAAATTTCATAACCAANATTAGGTTGTGTTTGATACACTACATTTTCTATGGAAAATGGAATTAGTTTTTCATTTTTCAAGTTTTGTAGCGTTTGATGACAATAATTTTCTTAGCACTTGGTTTTCCACATTGGCTCCTCACGCGCCTATTTTCTTGGATTTGCTTGAATTGTTTTTCCTACCTTTTTGGTGGGAAATGGAAGTTCCAGCTTTTTTTTTTATTTTTATTTATTTATTTATTTATTTTTGCAATGGAAACAAATTTCATAACCAATTGTAAAAAAAAAATTTCACTTTAATAGACAATTTCCATGTAAAACAAAACCAAACGAATACTAAACTTTGATGAAAAATTGATTTTCTAGGAAAAAAAATTTATTTTTTGTTTTTTGTTTTTACATTTTGGCAATGAAAACAAATTTTATAACTAATTGTGAAAAAATATCACTTTAATTGACAATTTTCATGTAAAATAAAGTCAAACGAACACAAAAAGATCCAAAATTTTAAATTTTTCTGGGTAGAAAATTATACCAATTAAACACACTTAATTAACAATTCTCTGGAAAACAAGTTCTAGACAATTACTTTCTCTGAAATTTATTTTCTTTCCATCTATTTTCCACAATTGCAATCAAACGGACCCTTAGAAGTTTTATTATACAATCAAAATAAGACAAAAAAATCAAAATGAATGAAATAAAGAAACTTATACAATCATTTTAAGAAGATAATCGTAAAACCAAGAAAATAAAACCAGATAGCTCAAATCAAGCATAATGTCACAAGAACGTCACTAAAACCCTAAATGTCTTAATGCGTTAGGGAAAAAAAAATCAAACAACAAAACACAATAAAAAAGTAATTCTTAGTTTTTCAAATTCTTTTTCATATATTGTTATGTTTGTATATATTTCTTCTAACGACATTTCTTCAATTGTTTACTAAATTCTTTGTCTATTAAGATTTTGAGTATTAGAATACTTCGAACATATTCATGTAATTTTATCTGGTCTATTGAGTTCTGTTAAACTAAAATTCTAAAAGAAAAAGATATAGGATAATTTAATAAAAATAAAATTAGTGGATAAATTTAAAGTTATATATTTTTATTTAATTTTATTTATGTTTATTTAAGTAAATTTATGTAGGTTTTAAAATATAATAAAATTTTATTTTCAAAAGTGGATTATATATATTATCCTACATTAATAAAATAGTGACTTTGCCCGTCACTGTTCATCAGTCGTAAGTCGATCGGAGCCGAATGGCTTGACTCGGCTAATTTTATTTTATTTTTCTGATTAGTTTTGTTTACAGCCGACTGTTCATAAGCCGTAAGCCAAGCTGAGCCAAATGGCTTTATGGCTCGGCTCGATTAATTTTTATTTATTTATTTTACGTTTGATTCAATATTTTAAATTATAGATATTCGTTTTAAGCGATTTAAAATTTGTTGGAAATGTTGAAATACAACCATGATAAATATATGATCGATAAATTTTAAATATCAATTTGAAGTGCGATCATGATAAATATATGATCGAGAAATTTTAAATATTAAAATAATTTTATATTAATTGTGAAACGTAAAGT
>CAIGRB010044009.1:4176-26114 GCA_903798255.1 Fraxinus quadrangulata
TTTTTTTTTTTTTTTTTTGGCTAAATCATGATTTTAATTTGAAAAAAAAAAAAGAGTAGTTTCTTTGGATTTGGTTTAGAAAGTGAAGTAGTTTGGTCTGATTTGAAAAAAAAAAATCAAACCATTTTAAGTGGTTTTATTTGAAAATTTGTCACTAGTCGTTTTCACTCCTAGTGCTTGAGACCTTCTTGCAAGCTTGATAGGCCTATTGCTAGGTTGCTGTTTATTTTTTTCAATTGCTAGGTTTCTGTTAAATGTGAATTTTAAATCACATGATGAATGCGCAAATATATCTAATAAAGTTCATTAAAGCAACACAATCATATAACTCCATTTCTTCAATAACAGATAAAGCTAAAAAGTTTGGTTCGAAAAAAGAAAAACCTCAAAATGACATGCGTATTTAAACATACACAGAACTCAGTCACTCGCAACATTTCATATAAAAAAATATTTTTAAAGAAAGGATTCAACAGCAGAAATATATTTTATATATATATATCAACTGATTAATTTTGCGTCGTTGGGGTTGGCGAAGAGGAAAGTTTTTCCCTTTCCTTTCTTTTTTTTTTTTTTTCGTAGCATGTGAATTAAGTAATAGAAATATATGGTATGCGATGTCTAATTAGAGATCCTAATACAACGTTCGTTCATAATTAGTGCTATGTGGAATTGGGATGATTTAAGCTTCATATTTTAATTGTGTTACTTTAATTAATTTCTATCTATTATATTTCTTATTTTAATTAAAAACTTAGCCAGTAGTTGTTTGGTCATTTTAGTCATTTTCTTCGTAGTATTTTCAGCATTTAAACAAGAGTTAGAACTAAATTCGGTCCAATATCGATATTTTCTGAAATCGATAATTCTTTTTATTAAGATTGAATTTTCGTCATAATGTGCGACTCAACGAGTCTTGATTGTCAAATATTTGGTATTCTAGTAATAATCAAGAATTATATTCTTCATTCTTGGAATTTCTCGCTTCTGGCTACATCAATTTGGTATCAGAGAATATTC
The DNA here is from genome assembly GCA_903798255.1 of Fraxinus quadrangulata. Taxonomy (NCBI): domain Eukaryota; kingdom Viridiplantae; phylum Streptophyta; class Magnoliopsida; order Lamiales; family Oleaceae; genus Fraxinus; species Fraxinus quadrangulata. The sequence continues at coordinate 5,197 of CAIGRB010044009.1, forward strand.
ACTTTCAAATAGAGACAAGAAGTTGTTCGTTAAATCCAATGGTAGAGTCATTTTACAGTGATAACATTTGCACCCCCTTTCAATCTTGAGATGTGGATGTTGGGTATTAATACCCAATAAATATTCGTTATGGTGTAAAATGTCGGAATATAATTTCACAAACCTCGGTCAATGGTGAATTGATTACTAACAACCAAGTTAAAAGACTCGACCCGAAAGCAACATGGACTATTGGAAGTAGCTTAAGGATTTAATATGGGAAGAATTCACAAATCAGGTGTTAAGTTCCAGCAATGCAAAATTCAGGTTTCAAGTTTAAAAATTTCAAAAATCAAGTGTTTAGCTAATTAATTAAAAATATTTATTATTTAAATTAAATAAATTTATAATTATACAATTAATGGTCACATGTACATAATTATATATCACAATTTATTTATTGGACACATTATCAAATTAATTGATCACAAATTATTTCGAGGCCACAGATCAAAAAATTTATGTCATATTTTATCTGTCGATCACATATTTTCAAATTTCGAGATCACGAATCAAAAAAAAAAATTATAGGTTACAATTTATCTATCGGTCATACATTTTCGAAATCGATCACACATTTTCAAATTTGCTGGCCATAAATTATTTTTAGCCACAAATTATCGAATTTTAAGGTCAAAGTTTAATAGTTAGTCACAGTGAACCAAATAGTTGGTCACATACACCAAAACACACCACCCTCATCTCGATCCACTACCAATACTTGGTCACAAATCAACCAAATAATTAGTCACAAACACAATTCCACCACCACCATTGTTGCCGCCACCACCACAACACCACCACCATTAGATCTAATACACTGCCAGTAAAAATCATCACAACCACCACGGTCATCGTCACCACCATCATTTTTGCAACACCACCATCACCGCACCGCACCAGCAACACCACCGCACATACCACCACAAACAGATTACACCAGCCCGTCACAAGACTCACCACTACTGCACGTATCCTACCTAGATCCACCACACCACCATCACCATCTCAACCGCACTGTCAACACCACCACCAACAACATAAACGTACCACCGTCGCCGTAAGAAACGCACAACCACCACCACCATTTTGCAACCTACCAACAACCTGCACCACTAAACAACCACTACCGCCTCAGCACCACAACCACCAGAATGCTGCGAGCAGGGCGCTCACATCGTCACCATCTTATGTGAGAATGAAAAATTTGTGTGGTGACACACAAACCCACTATCACTGCACCACCGACGCTACCACGTGAACCATTGTCCAACACATATCAGAGAAAATTTCAAATTGCCGCACTTAATTGGAGAAAATTTCATCACCGTTCACTGAGCACCTCTTATTACCAAAAGATGAAGACAACACTGTCACAAAATTTCAGATCTCCGCTCACTGCCAGGAAATTTCTGATCTCTGCACGACAGAGACGACTCATGAAGGCATTCAGTTCGCCAAATGCCGCTACCACTGGTGAAGAAGACGCCGCCGGTGAAGAGGAAGATAGGGAGTGAAAGATGAGAAAGATGGGTGAAAATGAGGATGAGAGAGAGTGATTTAGGGTTAATATAATTAATAATTCAATTAATACCTGATTTTTTATTAAATAAAGTTCACACCTGAATTTTGAATTTGAAAATTTAAATGTCTGATTTTTTATAACTTCCTCATTTAATATTACTCACGGCCCATTTATTTACCTATTGGATGGCTTTTAATCTTGACCAATTTAATCCATTTATTGGTCCAACTAAAACCTAACATATTCCTATATATATGTTGCTTTGATGTAGCCATTTTGTGCATGATTTGTGTAATAAAAGGAAGAAAGCGTGACTGTCTATTGAAGAAGAAAATCGATTGCTTCTGTGCTCCAAAACATTGGTGGTTAACTTTGTGTTCTTGGCCTCCTCTTCTTGCTTTCTTCTTGCCTTGGTGGTCTACAAATCAAAACCATTATTTTGTCTTTTGTGGGTGAGACTGAGAAGCAATTGAGGTAAATATTGGTTGTGGGTTGGAGCCATTTGGTTTGGTTGTTTGGTAAATAAATGTAATGTAAAAGTGAGCTCGAAAAACATTGTTTAAAAGATCTTTGGAATGAGCTTCCACAACAATTGATATCAGAGCTTCAAGGTGGTGAATCTGAATAAAAAATCTGACAAAAAAACCTAGCAAAAAAAGGTAGAATCGCAGCCAAAAATAGATCAGAAAACTATGAAAAAATCTAGGTTGTTTTCTCGATTTTCGATTAGGTCACTTACCTGGTGGACGACGGAGACCACGACATGACGTACAGGCAGAGGTGATTTCAACGGTTTGGTGCATGTCACCGACGGCGGCGTGTGAAGCCCACGCACAAAGACTCCAGACGGCAAGTGGGTGATTTCTGGTGATGATGTCTTCAAACAGTTTGTTCCTAACATTTTTTCTAACATTTTGGTGTTGTTATTTTTCTGTTTCAGGTTATATGGTGGAATCTGGATATTTTACCTTTTGCACATTTGGATTCGAACGTGTTTAATCAATTGCTGGAGCTTTATGGTGAACAGTTGTGGACCTAAAGTACGGTAAATTCGCATCTCTCGAAATTTACGGACCTTCAGACATGGTTCGCTCTGGTATATTTGTTTACCCCATTTTAAATTTCAACATTAGCGAGTTATCATGTTGGGTGATATTAGGATCGAGGTGCAGGATAACCATTACTAGTGTTAGAAATTTAAGAATTATTTGCTCTATTTAAAGTGTTGAATTTAATTGCAATTTGATATTGGTTTTGTGTTTAATTGTCATTAAGTCACTGTGTGAGACTCATTTGCTTGAGAAACTAAAGTTTTTATTGACATACCTTCGTGTTACATTGATTATTTTGTCAGAACCCCAAAACTTGACCCGTTTGTCTATTCTCTTGATACTGAGATCGTGAATTTCATGAAATCCTGAAAATCTAGAACGGTGTATATTGCGACCTTAGTATTACTTTGGTGACCTAATTGTACACTTTGGTTGTTCTATTATTTCAAATGTCTTCACATTTCGAAATTGAAATTTTCAATGGAAAAATAGATTTTTCAATTTGGCAACAAAGATGAAGGGGATTTTATTTCAAAAAAACGTTTCAAAAGTCATAGATGGCGATTATCACGTTGATTTGACAAAAGCACAAAATGAAGAATATGATAAAATGACTTACACTTCAATTATTTTACACTTATCTGACATTGTTTTGAAAAAAGTTGGAAAATTTAATTCTACAAAAGAACTTTGGAAAAAGTTGGAGGGACTTATATTTGCTTAAATCTACTCCTAAAAAACTATACTTGCTTGAAAGATTTTTCAATTTTAAAATGGATCATTCAAAGGATCTTGATGACAATTCGGATATTTTCAACAAACTTGTTCAAGATATCGTTAATTGTGATAAAAAGTATCTGAAATGTATAAAGTCATTATTTTGTTTAATTCTATGTCTAATTCATATAGAGAGGTTAAGAAAACAAGTAAGTATGATAGAGACACTTTAACATTCGAAATTGTCATAGATTCTCTAAGGAGTAAGAAGATAGAGATTAAGGGTGAAAAAGAGAATAAAAGAAGTGGTGAGTTGCATATAATGAGGAGTTGAATGAAGCTTAAGCAGAGGAATTTGGGTAGAACTCAAGACAATAGTGATTCGAGTAGTAACTCGAGTGATGAGGGTGATAAGAAGAAGGGCAAGAGATGGGACAAGTCTACTGATAGATGATGTTACAATTGTGGTAAGGCTGAGCACTTTATTAGGGACTGTCCCAAGAAAAAGGATAAGTTGAAGGGTAAGATGAGAGATGAGGCGAATGTGGTTTTAGGGTCGAGCGATGACCCTAGTGAGGTTTTATTGAGAGTAAACATAGTTAGTGCATGTGCATCCGCGTGTAATCTTTTCTACATGTATGTGATTACTTAATTCTGTTGCATGATTATATGTGCAATTCAATATGTTTGATACGTGCATTTGCATGAATTTGAGAGCAATTTAATTACTTGGTGTAATTATTTGCATGCATAGTGGATTAAGATGCATTAGTAGTATGTTATATGTTTATTGGTGAGGTGGAGTATAGATCCCTATGGATAAATTGGTGGTTCATACCGAGGATGTGGAGTGAGAAATTTGGATCACGATTGGAGAGATGATTAAAAGTTGAAATCATTTCTCTGAAGAGATCCTGATCGGGTGGAGTATGAGAGAGACACTTCTATCACTTCTATTAGGTAGAGACCCATTATCCTTAGGTTAGGAAAAGTGATGCGATGATAGAGAATTATCCCAATGATTTAGGATGTATAGAGGTTTATCAATTAGACATGAGTTGAGTGATCAGTCTAGTGAGCATGGTGGGCGATGAGGTGCGATATGTGTTCTCGAGGTATGAACAACATGGAATGGGATATGACAAGTGTAGTGAGATCTTTTCATGGGGTCATTTATGCATTTGTTGCATATGTGTTTTGACCGTTTGTTTGATTAACTTGCTGTTAATCTGTTGTTCTGTGTGAACATATTTTGAAAAAGATCTGTGGATTATCCTATGTTATATCTCTATCGTATGATTATTTCTTTTTGATTGATTGTTGTGATTATCTGCTTCTACTTGAGTGTTCTTGACCTGAGCCCTGATGAGTACATGGAACAGGTATGGTACGTGTTTTGGATCAGAAACATAAGGTAAGATCTGTGATTCCAATTTTATTGGTTGCCTTGATTATGCAAGCGTTAACTTTATGCTTTTGATTGCTTGCAGATTGAATGGATATCAAGGTGGAGATTTGTTGAATTTTGATACCAAATAAATCCCGGCAATGATTTTAAACAAATTAGATTATATTTCATAGGTCTTGGCCGATTATTGAAATAACTATCTACACAATCAATTTATAGGCTCAACCCGAAAACAACTCGGACCATTAGAAGCAACTTCATTAATTAATATTGCTCATGGCCACTATAACTCTTAGATAGTCCTTCTAATGTGCTGGTCCAATTATCTTAGTTTTGATCCATTTGTTGGATGATATTAGCTCATGTCTTGATAACCTAAACCAACCTATATAAGCCCATTTTCTTCGTGTTGGAAACGTGTGTGCTTTGTGAATATTGAAGAGAGAAATTGTGGCTGCTTCCTTCTCCTTCTTGTTCTTCGTGCCTTGTCTTCTCTCTGCCTTTGTGGCACCTTTTTCCAAATACCATTATCTTGTGTTCCTTGTGGGTATATTAGAAGTGGCCACCAAAGAGTTATAGTAGTAGTTGTGGGTTGGAGTAATTGTTTGATTATATTTGATATTGGTAAGTTGAACTGAGTCCGGATTCACCAAATCAAAGGTCGATTTCTCTACAGTAACTTCTGAAAACGAACCAGTACATTAACATAATCATGAAGACAACAAAACAAAAACAAAAAATTTGACATCAGACGACATATTTAGATAATTTAGAGTGATCAAATGGCTTTTGCTGTACCTGCACAAAACATTCGCTCATACCCTACCTCCTGCACAAAATGCAGCTGATCGTGAAAGCTGAAAGTGTCTTTCTTTAGCCTTGCACGATAGTGACGTGAGGTCATGAATTTTAGGGGCAGCATTTTCAAATATATCGGGACATACTTTTTCCATCATCTGAATTTTAACTCTAGAGAAATAACTGGAAATTTGATTTCCTTCAAACAAGTTTCAAAATCAAGGGAATAATGTTGCAACGGACACATTATATAACAAATCAAACTGCATGCAGATACCAGTTGCCTAATAGTACTCTAAATTCAATGCATTGACCATATCATGATCGATCCCTAAAAAGTTTTCTGAGAGATTCAAGTAACAACAATTTGCTGACAAAATAGATATCTTACAAGTGAAGCTGAAAATATATCAAAAACTAGTGTAGCCACAAACCATAATAACACAACGCAAAAGAATTTTTTTTATTTTTCTGTGGAGTAAACAGCTGACAAAACGATTAGCCACAGTTCCTAACTTTCCAACATGCAAATATAGAAAAGTGTAAGATTTGAATAAAGATGGTAGATCAATTTATAATCACTGCAGCATCTACATGTTACATAGTAAATCATTTCATGCTGGTAATCAAAAAATAATTTCTAGCAGAAAATTTAAAATTTCCTTAAACAAACTGAAAGTTAGTTCTTACCTCTTACGCTGCATGTAAGTTCCACATCTGTGACAATAAATGTTCCCGAGTGAATAGCAAAGCCATTTGCTGCCTCAGTATAGAAACCAAAATTTGATGGGTACATGACCTTAAGATGCCCCATCTGTCTTTTCCCTTTTATGCTATCGGTTATCTGTACATTCATTGATGGTTAATTTTCCAGCATTTCATCTATTTTAGCATTTTTTTTAGACATTTATTTTTCGCCACAAAACTTACTGACATTATCAACGTTAGGGAAACAAAAGGGGGGAAACCAGAAGCAGAACTATTTTAAATTAGAAAGCAAAACGCCTTTCATTTGGAATCAACACTTCAAGATATCTGATAATAATGGCGTACGAACTTCCAATTATTTCCTTTTTTGCTATGAGAAAATGCTATAAAATCAGAACTACAGAAAACTCAGATGGTCTGCAGGACCAACTGCACAGGTAAAAAACATGATAATGAGAATACAGGTCTAACAGAGTAAAAACACCGTCACTTGCTATTGTTTATAACTTGACCATTTACGTATAAGCCCTCTCTTCTTTTTGGAACATTCGTTGTTTCGATATTTGACCCTCTAAATTTCAACTCGGAGCTTGTTCTGAATCGAGGATCAATTGGAGAAGGTCTAGAATCTTCATCTGGGCTCGGCCTATAAGGACCGGCTGATCCCCCCGAGTACCTTGGTGGAGAGAACCTTCTTGATGGAGCTCTTAGACCACTGCCTCTCAGATCCATACTCTCAACATTTCTTGAAGAATCCGTGAAAGACCTCTCCCCCGTGCCAGATGCCATTGGAGCTCCATTCGTGACAGATGTGGAACTAAATGGATCATCAGGGCCCCAAGAGGTAAGTGCCTCCTTCTTCTTTGCAAAAAACTGCCATGCTCCAAATAGGAACAGAATGAAAAACAAAACGGGGCTCGTCCATAGGATGCTATTGAATTCACTTTTGATCAATGGAAGGTTGGAACGATAGATTGCCACGTATCCATTCCCAAGACTGAGAATAACAAGCTTTTCATAATCACTGGTGAGCAAAGGTATCGCCATCCTCTTTTCATCGTGTACATTGACGACTTTCTGATTTAGAAAAGATGCCATGATCTCATCAAGGCCAACAGAGAAAGAAAGTCGTAGCCCACCAGCCCAAACGTAATGCTGAGACGACACATTGTACACAAAAATTTTATCCTGGTTAGCAATGAGCAAATAACCTTTCATTGCATGCAAGGCTAGGGGCTCATCCAAGTCCATCTTCCTCTTCGATCTAATTCTACATTTGAAGTTCACTATATCGCCCACCAATAATGTGTGAATCAAATCGCCTTCCTGAGTGAAGCCATATGCCTTTGACCTGTCTATGGCATCAAAAACATAATTCTTAGCAATAGAATTGTTCAATCCTTCACACTGGGATTCCTTTAGTTTCATGGTCCTCAAATCCAAAGACCCAGCTCCCGTCTCTGTAAGAAACAAAAGCCTTTGCTTCAAGAATGCAAGTGGCTGCCTACTTGGAACAGTGAACCCATAAACCGTACCATCTTCTCGAAACACTGTAATTTTCCCACTACCATCTATAGCCAAAATGTATCTTTTCCTCCCAACATGGTGCACTTCCAATACTTTAATCCTTGATCGACCTCCTTCTGAGATCTCAAATCTTCCAACCATCTCCACGTGAAGCGTACTCCATTCATCACTGTTTGACATCTCCCAAATCCTATGCATAAAAACCAAGCCACTCTCATACCCCGAAACAATTATGCTTTCGTTCTTATAAACTGACAAGTATGACACGATAGCTGTTACTGACGATGATTCCAACTGCAACTCAGACAAAGGATCAAACTCCACGGAAACATCTCCATTTCTCAGAAACACATATACCTTACCCTTATCATCCCCCACTGCAACATACTTACTCAAACCTTCAAAATCCCTAAAAGGCAAAACATTAATACAACTAGGACTCGACCCCAGTTTCACAGCGGACACAAACTGAAACCTCTCCGACCAAAATGTACTATACTTCGTCACTGATACCACCCCCGGCCCCGCTCCTGATGCCACCTTCTCTTTCCCATTTAAACCTTCTTTAAATTTCTCAACTTCCCTTTTCTCATCATCAGTTGACAACAAAGGTAACTTCTCAAATTTTTCTGGGATCTCAGAAAATCTGGCCTCGAATCGTGAAACAAGTTGAGTGAGGTTCTTCACTAACTCTTCAAGTTTTTCCAATTGCTGTTGCTGTTTTCTTACTAAATTAACATCTGGGTTCGTTTGATATTCATTTTCACTCAAAGGGACATGATCTTTATGATCATTTTCAACTAAATTTGAAGATGGGTCCAAATCTGATGCAAGAACAAGGCAAGAAATATGCGGAAGATACAATAACATTAAAATAAGGAAAGAAAACATTAATATAACTATTGACTTGCCTTTTTCGTGAGAGGTATCCATTGAATTTGAATTTGGTTTTATGGAAAATGAAGTTCTTGGATTAACACCGACTGTGATGGGATGACTGTTACTCCTAAAAGGTTTTTGCAGGTTAGGATCTGAAGAATTTGGAGTAAGAATAGGGGGGGATTTTGGATTTATGGAGAATTTGGGGGGTTAAAGTAAAGAACATATAAAACATTTGGGCCGAAATGGAAGGTGGCGGCTAGATCCTTTTTTTATTACAAACGAGTTAGATTTATGTAGTCAAAAGGGTCCAACCGAAGAGGCGAAGACCTTAATACCATGTTTGGATAAGAAATTCATTTTTATACACATTTCAATATGGGCCTGTATGATTTGGCATCATTTCCATGGAAATTCCATCTTCCTTCCACCAAAAGGAGTGTTTGATTGGACAAGATTTCTTGACAATTCATTTTCTTGAACATGGCTCCCACGGTGTCAATTCATTGATTTTGAGGAAAATGTGGGAATTAATTTTCAGTTTACATTTTTTTTTTAAAATTTTTTTTGACAATGAAAACAAATTATATCCCCAACTATAACAAATTATATCCATTTAATGAACAACTTTCATGTAAAACAAAGTTAAACGAATATCAAAATATCCAAATTTTCAATATTTTTTACGCGAAAAATTATACTAATCAAACACAATTAATTGACAATTTTTAGGAAAACAATTTTAAGCAATTCAATTTCCTATAATTCTTTTTTTTTACTCAAATTTCACTCTTGCAATCAAACGAACCATAAGTTAATTTTTTTTGATTAAATTCCACTAGGGATCTCCTTTATTTTAAAAGTGTGGCGTCCGACATAATGCACTCGTGTAATATTCCCAATATTTTGAAATGTGGCACTCGTGTCCTTATCTAACAAAAAATATTTATTTGTATTAAAATGGTCATGTGATACTCAAGTGAAGTCGGACGAAAGGGATAAATTCCTCTATGTTTATTATCACCATGCATCAACCCATCCTCGACATTATGTAACTGTCACGTTGAAATTTTCACGTTTATTGCTAGTTATAACATTGGTGCCATAGTTTTTTAAAGATTGGAAATCATGTGGTAGAATTTAAACTTTTTTTAGTAAAGTCCTTGTGAACAAAGGTAGAAGTTTTCAAGCTTCTACATAGTTCTATTGGAGTTTTAGCACCTTCGATATTTATAGATTTATAATCATAAGAAAAAAAATACAATGGAGGGTGAGCTTGGCTCAAAACTTATATCAAGACATGATTTAGGTCTGTTTGGTATGAATTTTACTTCTTTTAGAAGAACTTTATGAAGAAGTTGCTTTAATTTTTGTTTGAAAACTAATTTTTCTGTGAGTTTCTTGGTGAGATTCAATCATTATTTTTCTCACCTCCTTCCTCCCTATGTAGGTTGCATATCTCCATCACCATGAGATCTCTTTTGTGGGGGATAAAAAGCTTGTGGCAGCCAAGTGTTAAAGTTGTAGATCGGAGCCTTCTCGGTTGGTGGTCGTTTGGTTGATTAAACTGAGTCCGGATCAAGATTTCTCTAAGATTTTCGCGACAAATGATATCAGAGCTTGTGTTGTTGAGAAATCTATGATTTTGGGGTGAAAAAAGGGCTGGAATCGACCAGAATCATGGCTAGAAAACGAGCAAAAAAAAAGAAACGAACCTGTTAGTTCTTCTTCAACCTGACCGAAACTGTTTTGGTGTCTTCCGGCCAAACCGGAGACCTGGTAGATAAACGGAGACCACTAGCGTGACGTGCAGGCGAATGAGATCCCGGTGATCTGGCTCGTCTTGGTCGGAGCCCACGCATGAGGCCCACATGCAGCGTCGGTGGTGGCGTGTGTGTCGGATTCCCTCATGTGGTCTTCAGACAGTTTGTTCAAGACGTCGAGACGGATCCTGAGGTGTTATCTGAATTCTGTTTCGGGTGATACAGTGAAAATTGGACGATTTTGCCCTTCGATGTTCAGGTGTCGGGTGTCGTTTTGCATTGTTGCGGTTGCTGGAAGCTTTAGGACTGATAGTGATAGCCCTAAAGCTGTGAGTTCACATCTCTCGATATTTACGGACCTTCAGACGTGGTCCACTCGGTATCGTGTTCTTTATATTTTATTATTGCAGTTATGGTTATTGCATATGATAACGATTTACTTTTCGCATTAGAAGTTATCGTGTAGGGTAACATTAGGATTAGAGTTATCGTGAAGGGGTAAGCATTGCCTATTGCTAGATCTAAGAATTACTTGTTAATTATTTGCCTTAAATTTTTCATGAATTTGTTGTTAATTATTTTTCATTATTAGAACTGCACGTGACTTTAGGAAAGTTTATTTGACCATGTTGTGTGAATTGTGTATGTACTTTGCTTCTTGTTTTCGTTGGTTGTATTTTGTGTTTTATGCATTTTTTTGTAAAATGAAAACACGTTTTAAGTTGTGCTGTCTTGATGAAAAAATTGTGATTTTTAAATTTGGCAAAACGAAAAGGTTTTTTTTTTCATAAAATTTTTGATGGCAAAATGTGGTCTAAGGCAAGTGGGAAAAATAAGATGTGTTTTAATTGCACTAAATTTGGACATGGTGAAATAGGTTGTCCTAGAAATGATAATAAAAGGAAAGATGAGGTGAGAGACGGAGCGAATGTGGTTATGGGTCGAGTGATGACCCTAGTTAGGCTTATTGAGAGTAAACATAGTTACTGCATGTGCATCCGTGTGTAATCCTTTCTGTATGTATGTGATTGCTCAATTTCATTAAATTATTATATGTTGCATTTTCAATGTGTTTGATATGTGCATTTGCATGAATTGGAGTAATCTTATAATTTGATGTAATTGTTTACATGCATAGTGGGTTGGGATGCACTAGCAGTGTATTGTATGTCTTTTGATAAGGTAGAGTATAGATGCTTAGAGATACATTGGTGGTTTGAATCGGGGATGTGGAGTGTGGCATTGGGATCACAGGTGAAGAGGTGATCAATGTTGGTATCGTTTATCTGTGAAGAGACTCTGATCAGGCGGAGTGTGAGAGAGACAATTATATTACTTCTATTAGGTGGAGACCCAATATCCATGTAGGTTGGAAGGAGTGATGTGGTGATATAGAATTATCCAAGAACTTAGGATCTATTATGACTTACCTGATAGACATGAGTTAAGTGATTAGTCTAGTAAGTATCGTGGGCGGTGAGGTGAGATATGTGTTTTCAAGGTGTAAGCAACACGGAATGGGATATGATAAGTGTGGTGAGATTTTTTTTGTGGGGTTATTTATGCATTTATTGCAATATATATATGTTGGCCTATTGATTAACTTGGTGTTAATATGTCGTTCTGTGTGAATATGTTTGAAAAGAACTATGTGTTATCCTATATGATATCTCAATCGTATGTTTATTTGTTCTTGATTGGTTACTGTAATTATCTACTTCTACTTTGTTCTTGACCTTAACCTTGGTGAGTATATGGAACAGGTATGGTATGTGTTTCAAGTTCGAAACACGAGGTAATGTCTGTAATTACAATTTTATTGATTACCTTGATTATGTAAGTATAAACTATGTGTTTTTGTTGCTTACAGATTTATTGAAAATCAAGGTGGAGATTGTTGGGTTTTGATATCCAATAAATCTCGAGCGATTATGTTAATCCGATGTTGGATAAGTTTATGTCGACACATTTTGGATGGCTCGACCCGAAAACAACTTGGGGTCATTGGAAATAACTTAATTAAGTTAATATTGCTCTTGACCCTACTTGTGGGCGGCCCAAGTGGTTGAGTTAAATGGTGATATTAGTTGGCTCATTTAGTGATATGGTTTGGCCCAATTTAAGTGACCTCCCTACCATTGCAGTCGTTTAGTGTGGTGTGTGTGGTTGAGAGAGGCACCTGTTTGAGTGAGGAATGGGCAGCCGTGGAGGTGAGTTTCTTGGTGAGATTCAACCATTATTTTTCTCTTTTCCTTCCTCTCTATGTAGGTTGCATATCTCCATCACCATGAAATCTCCTTTGTAGGGATAAAAAGCTTGTGGCAGCCAAGTGTTAAAGTTGTGGGTCCTTCTCGGTGGTCGTTTGGTTGATTAAATTGAGTCTGAGTCAAGATTTCTCTAAGATTGCCACGACAGAAGTTAATTTTGAAGAATATATAAAATGCAATAATTTACGGAAAAAAAAAAAAAGAAAGAAATATAGTTTAATTTTTAGTTAGCATGAGGGAAAATGGCAAGATGAAAAATTATGCTGACCAAAAGGGATATCTCTAAAATCGTCATGAACCTTACGTAAGGTTTTGAGAATTTACCCTAAATTTTAAGTATAAACATATTGTTCAAACCAAAACATTATTTTTAAGTTTCCTCCTAACAAGGTTGTTCTATTTTACGTGATAAAGACAAGTGTTGTTTTATTCCTCGTAATGAGAACATAGTAACCCACATTATAAGCATCTGGACTACTTCGTTAGTACTTTCTTAGTTCCTCTAAACTGCGTCAACTGTACTCCATCGAACTGAAGGCATGATGACATTTTTGAATGAAAAATTATCTTGGTTTATTTAATAATAATAATAATAATGATAATATTTTTATTTTTATTTTTATGTCATATAACCCATACGTTATTATTTTATATTTTGTGTAAAACAATGGAAAATTTAGATGGGTAAAGACATAACCTCCTTTCATCATTCAAGTTTACATGTAAAAGATTTCTATCCACACACCAGTTACACACTACCTTGTTATGAAATAAATATACACATTTCTGAACAAATCAGCATTATCAATAAAAAAATTATAAATTAAAAAGTTAAGCCATTGCGATCTCGAACATTATCTTCAGAAAACTAAGAATTAACTGAAGTTACACAAAGTGCATAACAGTGTAATAAGAACAGTAATCATTTACAATTACACGTTAGAATTACTAATATATAGCTGTGTAATAGCCTATTCGTCTATGCCTCTGTGAGGATTCGGAACGCTTAAAAACTGGTAACTTATTAAGAATAACGTGAGATTCTACCTTATAAATACAAAATTTCTGAGGTATAAGCTTCGCTTCAGACAATGAATTGTCGAAATATAGAGTAACTATTAATTTCAAAAACCGAATGGTGATTTTCTACGGCTTCCTCCTTCATCGTACTGTTCATTCCATTTTCGCAGCTCGTTCATGCTAGCTGCATCATATGCAACCGACGGCCCCACCTGGAAATTTTTATAAAGCTCAATTGAATGGTATATATAATAGTTTCTAAGCTTGGTACACTTAAAAGTAGAGTTCCAGACAATTTACCTTGGCTTTGGACTGCACAAAATCTTCCAAATTTAGTCGTCTTAACACGGGAACTCCATCGTTACTCTCACCCTGCAATGAGCAAGAACTAATTATAAACACTGTATATTGTCAACAAATATGACAAAATATGGAAACTCGAGCACCATGTTTTATGAAAGTTGAAAAGAGGTCAATATAGACCAGTCTACTGAACATGAGGATGGACCTATATCGTTAGGGATGCTTCTAAGTAAACTCCCGAACAGATAGTGCTTGGGGTTGATTACTGGGGGATAAAGGGTTGGATTGCACGTCTTCCACTAGCTATAGCTTTTGGGAAAAATGGTTGCATCTCCCTACATGAGTTGGTATTATAACTGGAGGTTTTGTGTTTGATTCTCCAATGAGGCTGGGCCTATTTCATAAGGGATACTTCGAAGTAAAGGCCCAAATGAATAGTGTCTGGGGTGGATTCCTAGGCATGATCTTGGGTTATAAAGGGATACATCACTTTCAACCCTTTCACAAGAACACTCCTGACCCTTCTCTCCTTGAACAACTTCTTCTTCCCTTTTCCTTTCAGAGGAGGGGTAAGAATTAGAATAACCTAGAGCAAGCTAGTAAACAGTTCACCATCTGTTTATATTCATCTTAAGTAATTTGCAAGAGAAGGGGACTTTATAATTGAAATTTACGACATACGAATTAGAATAACCTAGAGCAAGCTAGTAAACAGTTCACCATCTGTTTATATTCATCTTAAGTAATTTGCAAGAGAAGGGGACTTTATAATTGAAATTTACGACATACGACAAGGATACATCTTAATATATATGGTTCAAAATTTAGCCATGTTTGGCCCCCATTATCTGGTATTAAAATTTTTTAAAAAAGGAAAACTTCTCGATTTATGTGCAATATTATTTTATTGGATAATGTATGATTGAAAAGAAAAGAGAGAAAAATGTATTATAATTTTAATGGGGGGCCAAACGGGGGCTTAGTCATAAACATCGAAAACTGAGATTGAAGTTTATCCACCAATCAGGGCCATTGGCACCAGGGAACTTCAAATTTAGGAATCAGTACTTTTTGTCCTATTATGTTCCGAAGCGTATTGTTCTAAAGAATGGTGGAAAACTCGTAAAAGAATCAATTAGTTGACCTCAGTACCCATCGAAAAAAACGAGGCAGTTCCAACCAATGACAGTGAAGGAATTGCAACCATCTGGTAACGGCAAAATTGTATAAAAGGAATAATAGATCAAGCATTGTAGCCTTTACCTTGCTTTCTTTTTCTAGCAATTCCTGGACAGGTCTATATGCTGCAGCAATGCAAAGGTTCTGCAAAAATATGTTTATAAAAGTTCAATGTTATACCACTAGATAGAATTGAGTAGCCATATTAGTATCTAATTGGTAATGAAATTAAGCAAATTACCTTTAAATCACTCCCCGAATAACCCTCGGTAGCATTTGCTAGTTGGTCAAAAGAAAATCCAGATTCCAGATTTTCTTGAGCAAGTATTATTTTTAGTATCTTCAGACGATTTTCAGCATCTGGTAGGTCCAAATAAATCCTAGTACCAACCAAACATATATCATTAGCAGTTTCACTTCACGACTCACGTGGTTTTTCAGATTATTGTGTTGTCAGCACAACATTCACTTGCTACCAACACACACTGTAGAGATTCCATTTGTAGTTAAAGAATGCACAACAGAGAACAGGTTTCAAACTCCTCTACAACAAAGACGCTGATCATCTGACAAAAACACTTGCAGCATGTTTGGCAAAGCTTAAATTAAACATACTTTTTATCCACACATTTTGTAGGACCCACAACTTACTACCCACTTATTATCCAAACATTCCATGGGACCCATAGCTTATAAACACTTAATATTCACTCAAAAAGACTATACCTTCTTGGTAGGCGTCGAATGACAGCATCGTCGAGATCAAATGGTCTATTTGTGGCACCAAGGATAAGGATTCTTTGGCTGTCTTTTGACCTCAGTCCATCCCAAGCTGCCATAAACTCATTCCGCATTCTTCTAGTTGCCTCATGCTCAAAAGCACCCCCACGAGCACCAAGTAAACTGTCAACCTGCATGCACAGGCATAGCAAGGATTTATAGCTACAATAAATGGTAGTCCGAAACATCTAAAAACAGTAACAGGCATGAAACACCAGCACAATGCTTTATATTTGGATTACTGCATGCAGATTTATAGAGCGATGAATCTTCCTTTTGATTGGTCTTCATGTAAAATACAGCAAGAAAATTAAAGTATGGACTACCGATATTGCTTCTTATTTATATTACTGAAGAATTGAATACCACCTTAGTGGTTTCCTAGTCTCAATTCATCTCTCTATCCGTCCTCTTTCTATTTTTTAAGTACATTACAATCTACTACTTGATATCTAATTTATTGCGAATGAAAAATATACAAAACGATTTAATATTTTGCCTACATATTATAAACAATTAATGCATAATTCCGAAATATCTATATTTGAAAAAAAAAAAAAAAAAAAAAAAAAAAAAAAGGTTATTCATATGGAAGACACGGCATGTCTGAATGAATTGCTAGTTTGTGATAATCAATTAAGCTTTTAAGCAGTTCCGAAATCTTGCCTTTGTACACTTATGTCATAAAAACTTTTATATTCTAAATAAGGTGGATTAATCTTTGGAATCAAATGTTTACCTAATTGCTTTGCAGATTAAAATAAAGTTTCTTGTAAATAGCTCTTTCTGTAAGCATCATATTATGTAGAAAACCATACACACATTCACATTTCATCTTCAGCTAGCTTTAGGTAGGAAAATATCGTTCGCCAAAAGTTATTGTTATCGGGATTTTAAAGATTTTTTAAGACTCGTAAACAGCATCACCATTGTTATGAAGAAATAACCACCTATCAACGTCGTTAACATCTACATTTTATTCAAGTTTATATGTATATGGCAGGTCTCACCTCATCGACAAAAATAATTACAGGAGCAAGCTTGCCAGCAAACGAGAACAGTGCCCTTGTAAGCTTTTCAGCGTCACCAAACCACTGCAAAAGAAGCAAGGACGAAATTTACAATGTATAAAAGAAATAGAAGGAACTGTAAGGAGCAGAATGGCAAAGAATATGCATCTTATGCACAGCCCAAATATGATTTTCTTTCATTTGTTACCACACTTTAATCCCTGTTCAGTAACCTTCAAATATTATATACAGGGAACAAGAAAAAGTGGAAGAAAATGAAAAGACTATTATTACAGTTGTTTTGATTAATTTTCTCACATTTGTTACCAAACAGTAACCTTCAAATACTATATACAGGGAACAATAAAAAGTGGAAGAAAATGAAAAGACTTTTATTACAGTTGTTTTGATTATTCTCTCACTGGTTTCCATCTTTAAACTTCTGTATACAGCTAAAATCAAATGCAGATTGCTCATTCCACGAGATATTTTGGACACTGCTTGAATATTATATCAACCAACTTATTTTGGAAAATTTAACTCGACTTATATCCAATTTGCAAGTAACTTCAAGCCATTCTTCTATACATTCTTTGACAGTTTGTATTTGTCCATGAAGCACTGATTTATCCAACACGCTGTGAAAGACTTATTAGAAATGCCAGCAGGTAAATTACTCATATTATTGAACAGAAAAAATGGTTTGCAGAAATAATTGGGAAGCATTATTTTCATATGTCAACTTACTTGCATATTCAATCATGACAAAATTACTTAAGCTCTCAAGGGCTGTACCAACACGGCACCAGAGACGTGCCAACCACCTATGCCTAAACTCAAGATGAGGATATGCTGTTACCAACAGTCCTAAGGGGCATTTGGAATTTCGTTCGATCCAAACATTTATTAAGCCTGCACCAAATTGTGGTGCAAACAGACTTACATTAACATGCCGAGGATCATCAAAAACTTTCATTCTAAAGCATTTATTAAAAAATAAAAACTATATGCCCCAGATACTAGCAAAAACCACAACATGAATCTAAATGCCAAACGGAATTAAGAACAGGGATAATTTCTTCATTCGCGTTTACTTAACCTCCCAACCCAATTTAATGGATTCTGTAACTACTTGAATTCCTGATCTTATTTCAACCTCTTTTCTAATTGTCTTCATAGTAAAAAAGCTTAATACACTGTACAAAATTAAAATAAAAAATAACTGTTTTCCAGCCATTACAGCGCCTATTAAAAATCAGGTTACGGGACAAGGCCTTCAAACCAAATTGATCTATTTGAAATATAATTTTGTTATTCCACCTCATCTAAAAGCTCAAGCTATTTTAGGAGAAGCAAATTTAGCCCATGTTTGGTGTAAATTAAAAGTTGATAAAAATCTCAAGTCAAAATCAACAATAAATTTTATATACCAAACAAGTGCTTATTATTCAAATTTTGTAATCAATATTCCCCTTGCGTTCAAGCCAATTTAGTTTCTCAAAGGTCATACGCGCACACAATTATTATAAATGGATAGCAACTTAGAACCGAAATTTGCTTCTATGATACTACATCGATCCACCT
Source organism: Fraxinus quadrangulata (assembly GCA_903798255.1). Classification (NCBI taxonomy): domain Eukaryota; kingdom Viridiplantae; phylum Streptophyta; class Magnoliopsida; order Lamiales; family Oleaceae; genus Fraxinus; species Fraxinus quadrangulata. Next base: position 23,756 of record CAIGRB010044009.1, read on the forward strand.
CATCAAAACGTTCAAGCTGGAGAGGATAAATTTATTAACTTGAATTCTTGTCTTCAAAAGTTTTATATTTGAAAACAAATATTTGTATGGCAACTCACAGCTTTTGAACAAGGTCGAGAGCTTTCTTAAGCTACTCAATTGGATAACGTACACTTTGCAACTATAAAATACTGAATCATTATGAATTCTTCCATTGCAAATCCACGTATGTAAAAGGACAAAGAAAAGACAGCCTATGTTTGGGAAGTTTACTCTTATTCAAATAACTTTTTATCCACACATTTCATAAGACCCACGGTAGTTCTTTTTGACCACTAGATGGCATCGTCTATGCCTCACCTTGTTTTTTCTTCTTGCTGGCACATGAAATCTAACTCATTCTAATTTGACCATGGAAGGCAAATCTATCTTGATGAATTCAATGATAACAAGAAAGGGTTCTTTTAGTTAGAGATTGTTCGCCAAGTGAGAATGCTTTCTTAGGTAGGCTCTAGGTGAGGGCACAGGGCCGGCCCTGGCCCCAAGGCAAGCAAGGCCATTGCCTTGGGTCTCAGATTTTTCAAGGGCCTCTGAATGATAATTAAAAAAACAAAAAAACCCAAAACCCCTCAAATCCCATTTTAAAAGAAAAAATGAGCACAGACCAGAGAAGAACGAAACAAATCGTCTTTTTTCTCCAATCATCTTCTCATCTTCACCCAAAAATTCTCTCTATTCCCTAGGCGACAATTGACGATTCATATTTTTCATTAAACCCTCATTGAAAATCTGAAGATTGAGGGGGCACGACTTCATTTTCCACCGGGGAAGTTGAACACAAGTGAGTTTTTGTTACTTCAACATATTTTTTCTTCAATAATTTCTCTGAATATTCAAGAAAATATAAATTCCTTTCTAATATTTTTCAATGTTCTGAAAATGTCATTTTTTCCATTTATCTATATATGATAGGTATACACCCCTGTTTGTCGAATGTGGTAACAATTTTAAGCGAGTAAAATGAATTCTTGGTTGTCAAAACTTTTATCTTTTGAATTTTGATGATTTCTCATTTTCTAAGTGTTTCTGTAATGGGTTCTTTATTGGTTTCTTATTTTGTATAAATTATGCATTGGTGATATTTACATAGAATTTGAAATTTTTGTGTTGATTTTTGCTTCAGGTGGACGGTAGTATTGGGGCTTCAAGTCTTAAGAAAACAGACTTGGATTTGGGTTATGTTGGACCCAAATTGAGTACATTGGAAGCCTTTGCTTGGTTTTACGAATCGAAATTCTGTTAGATTTGATGGTCTGGTGTTTTCACATAGATCAAAGAAGGCACTAACTAGGTGGCGCAATTTGACTTCAGATGCTGATTGTAATTTTCTTTATACTGATTTTCTCTGCTTGGTTAATTTGCATTTACCTTTTCTTGTTGAGTTGTTCTTTGAGGGTTTTTTTGTGTTTCATAAATTGTATAGTGAAACTGTCAAGATGGGTTCATAATTTATAATTACTAATTTAATAAGTGAAATCAATTACTTGTGAAGAGATTAACTGGACAGTGAACAATTCTCAGTCATGTTCTGTTATGAATCGTATTTTGTTTGTTTGCTTATTTGCTTGTTCAGTTGTTCATTTGATTTCTTAAAGGCAGCAAATGACTGAATCTTTGTGAGTTGTATTCCTTGAATTGAATCTGCTAATGAAATTGAATGTTTATTACCCTTTGACTCTCTTAAACCATATGTGATGTAAATGCAAAAATGATGCTACAGTTTTGATTTTATAGCTTAGTTTCTGTATCATTAATTGAATGCTTAAAATTAGGTTGCCCTATTCTTTTTACTGTATATTTAGTATTAGTATACTGCAGATTTTGGAGAAATTGGGCTTTGTGATTTTACTTTGACATTTCATTGGTCAAGGTTTATTTGTTTTTCAAAGCCTTTGTTTTGTACTTTTTATGTAAATTTATGATTGTTGTATGAGTTGCTTATAAATTCAAGTTTTGAATCACCTTCTTTCTTTGTCATCTAGATTTTGTTCAAATTCTGTTAACTTGCCATTGTTAACATTTTTATTCTGTAAGTATGGATCATTTATGATTTATCCTATATATTTGCACGTTATTTATCATTGCTGAATCCTTTCTTTTTAGAGAAGCTTGGGAATTTTTAATTCAGACACATCAATCAGGTTCTACCGCTCTTTGCTTATAACTGTCTACAAGAAAATTTGAATCTGGATGTGTCAAAAGAAAAAGGAAGGAAAAGGTTGAAAAACGGATTAAATCTCAAGAGGGAGCACTTGATAAGTTTTTTAGTAATAATAAACGAACATATAACGAAGACATAGTCGTTGAAGAAGAGTTTAAT